>JABFQI010000002.1:0-44523 GCA_022816925.1 Trichacis sp. ZL-2020 | reverse complement strand
AATCAAATTTATATCGACTGATAAAATCTTTACGTTATGTATAGAATA
This sequence comes from Trichacis sp. ZL-2020, assembly GCA_022816925.1. Lineage (NCBI taxonomy): Eukaryota > Metazoa > Arthropoda > Insecta > Hymenoptera > Platygastridae > Trichacis > Trichacis sp. ZL-2020. The sequence continues at coordinate 44,475 of JABFQI010000002.1, read as the reverse complement.
AGAAATAATTCTAATTTGAATCAAATAACAATAGGGGACTATTAAGATGCATTAGGAAAATTAATACGCGTTCATATGTAATCAAAGATTGTTAAAATTGAAATATTCGAAACACAAATTTATTAATAAATTATTAAAAATAATTAAATATTCTTTACTCTTGGAATGAAAATATTTCATAAAATTCATTATAAATGTGTTACCAACCTTATTTCCTTGCTGCATCGCTTTCGCGACAGCAATATTAAGATGGGACGGAACACAAACCTGTTTTACTGCAGCGCGAGAAGGAGAGAGAGTCGGAAGAATAGAGGACTAGAGAGAGACACTAGGTTTGTCTTCCGTGTCATCTTAAGATGGGACGGAACACAAACCTGTTTTACTGCAGCGCGAGAAGGAGAGAGAGTCGGAAGAATAGAGGACTAGAGAGAGACACTAGGTTTGTCTTCCGTGTCATCTTAAGATGACACGGAACCCATTGCAAATTCCTGTTTTACCATATTTCGTAAATTCAACTTAATTTCCGAACAAATTATTTTCATGCAATGTCTATTTGGAAATTTATTTACAACGTGCTAATACATGGCGGACTGGTAAGTTTTTTAAGAAATTCAAAAAAAATTTTTTTTCCGAATTCATACAAAGTGACAATTAGTAAATGTAACTTAATTTGATAACTAATGATTTTTATTTCATATCCATTTGTAGTACGATTCCTGAAGCCGTAAAACACGGCGGACTGGTCAGTTTTTTGGAAAATACATGAAAATTTTTGTTTATTGATTTTCCCATGCCGTGGTAAAATCGCATGAACGATCGACTATTACTTAGCAGTGCTAGAAGAAAACGATATATGATATAGAAATAAGATTTGTGCTGATTGTTATAAAAAAAATAATTCAAAGTAATTACAATAATTTACATGCGTGAGATATTTGGTTTTTTAAAAACTGACGATCAATGTCTCCCAACATGTTTCATTACAAAATTGTCAATTGCATCGAGGGATAATAGCTTAGGGGAAAACCTTGGGAATTATAATTTGAGGGGTGCATTTTCGAATCCATGTGGAGTCATTTTTTTATGCCTTATTTTTCAACAATTGATTATTTATTGTTCAACATTATTTTTTTAAACAATCTAATACAATTTCATGTAGGATCATTATAACGAATCTCGTATACTTCCTGCAATACTGAAAATATTGTATTCTATAATGTTATTAATATTTAAAAACTTTTTGTAATATTATTTATTTAAAATATTGTGTAAACGTTATTTTCAATGTAATTACATTGAAATGGAATATATATTAATATATATTCCATTTTATGTACGTACTTCATCAAAAGCTACTATATAGATTGCTGTTTATTATTTTATTGATTACTTTTTAGGCATACATCCCATAAAATATCAATAAATTTTTAAATTAAAAAAAATCACTTCATAACAATGTATTATAATTACACTGTAATTGATAGACATTTATTATCTTTTTTTTCCACACTGCGTACTGTAATTATGTTTATTGGTTCTTTGAGTTTGGATAAATAATTTATTCAATTTATTTCATGTACATTGCGTAATATCAAAAATAATAAACCCGTAGATTTTTTGTACGGCAACTTTTCAAGTGATGCATACAAATTAACTACTAGAAAACTACTATAATAGTCCCATTGAATAACAACTTGTACAATATTACAACTCACCATAAACAAGTTTCAATTACTTCAATGTTATTGAGATATTTCAGTAATTAGACAAACTATTCAACTAGTAATACGAAACATAATTATAATTAACATGATGACTTCTAATTGAGTTCCATTACAATACGAATATTTATCACTATATTTTTTTTATTTAGCTTACTTCGCCTTTATACTTGTATTTCTGTTTGTGTTGCAACTTTGGAATTTACAATTTCAATGAACATATTACCTTTATGGTAAAAAATTTAAACAACTTTCGTTCATAATAATATTGGAGGAGCCATCCAGGACAATTTCTCATTAACACAATTTTATAACACAATCAAATACTTGAAATTCAACCTACCTCCTACAGCATTTGCAACCTCATATTGACAATGATGTAATCCATTCCAAAATCATTACACATAGAAAAATAGAACACGACAACATACAAATACAAAAAGATTACTGCAAAAAAAAAAATATACAGGGGGTTATGAGATGAGCACGTAAATGAATAAAATTCAACTAATGAAATTGATAAAAACGTGAAACGAATTTTCTAGTATACAATAAAAATTCTTTTTCATAGTGTGACAAATAGTTTATTTTTTAATATAAACCTTACTACAAACAGTTTCAAATTCAATTTCAAAACTTATATATACAAAATTGTCAACAACGGTGATGGTGTGGGGACGTGCTGCAAGATAAATGTTGTATGGGATATGGAGGATTTGAAGCTCCAGGAAACACAATGGGAGGGTATGAGGATGGAGTTGCAAAGTAAGCCGGGGGAGGGTACAAAGCTGGAGTTTGGACAAATGAAGGGGAAGCATATGGAGTCAGGGTCGAAGGAAAAGCAGGGCGATTGTACTGCGATAGAGGAGACACAGGATAAAAATATCGTGCCGGAGCTGCAACGAATGCAGGAGTTGAAGAGTTGTAGTATGGACCGATATTAGGAATTGCATTTTGGAAGGTAGGTTGCGTGTAGGTAGGATAATTAATTGAACTGTTAAACATCGCTGAGGCGGTTGAAGTCGGGGTTTGGTGTGTCGTTTGGAAACGATTTGAAGGAAGAATTTCTTCATAACTCCGCTGATCATCGTGACGTTTTTTTGGCCACATCGATGACCGAGAAGCCGCTCTATTGTTTTTTTCTTTGGCCCTCAAACTCTGCATTTTCCTTCTTTTAATTTCCGAGTTGACGGTGTCTCGGAAAAATGCAGAGTTGCGGACAAACTTCGTAGGCTCCTGACGGCTTTCGAAGGTCTTGCGAGCCTCATCCTGCCTTGTAGTGGAAAACTGCTGGCGAGTTAACTTCGACTGGCTGGTCGAAGTCGTCTGGACGGTGGAAGTCGACTGGACGTTCGAACTCGACTGGCTGCTTGCAGTCGGCTGGACGGTAGAAGTGGATTGGACGGTCGAAGTCGACTGAACGTTCGAACTCGACTGGCTGGTCGAAGTTGACTGGCTACTTGCAGTCGGCTGGCTGGTCGAAGTTGACTGGCTACTTGCAGTCGGCTGGCTCGTCGAAGTCGTTTCAACGGTCGACGTCGGCTGACTCTTCGAAGTTGTCTCGCCAGTCGAAAGTGACTTCCCACTCGACCTCGTTTGATACCGTGTAAGCTTTGTTGGCAAACTGTATCGCTTCTCCCTCATCTGAAAACCATACATATGAATTAAAAATTGAACTTTTTCAAGGCCAACCAAATATTTGCAATTCTTCACGTTGTCAATTCATTTTATACTGTCCATAACTCAACAATTTTATCATATTATACAGTTACTCGATATAAATAAGTAAATGAAAGTTTTCATCTTTTAATCGAAAATTTATAATTTTTGGTAGACTCAAGTTTTCATAATGTTTCGAAGGGTTAGGAAATGGGTATTTCGGTATGGCGGCTTCCATAAATTATGTCACGCTTTTGGGGGAAGGGGGGGGGGTCAGCCTATTTGTGACAACCCATGTTAGCTCTAATGGAGAATTGCGTGACAAGGAGGGGGGGAGGGGGTCAAAATTATCTCAAAAAGCGTGACATAATTTATGGAAGCCGGCTATCTAGATACATTGTTGGAACCAAAATAGCAATTATTTAACAATTGTTGGTTAATAGGCGGATACAGCAGAAACAAAAATTTAAAAAAAATTTAAAAAATTGAAAAAATTAAAGATTAAATTTCATTGAAAATTATTTTTATGTTTTCAAGTTTAGCAAGTTAAAACAATTGTATTGTCAGTACAATGGTACAATTCGAGCATTTCATGACCATATTGACTGTAAAACAATCCAAGAATTGTAGCAGACAATGTTGCTCGCTGAAAAGAAATAAAATTTCAAATGCAAAAGTCAACATTTATAACATTCAGAGTAAATAGAGTAAATTACGGTTTTGCTGAATGTTTCAAAAAATAACTGAATGTCTATTTACATTTTTCGAACAATTTAGATGCAAAAAACATGAATGTCCCAAAATTTTTTGTTCTCATACAAATATCGCAGAATCCACAATTTAAAAAAATGATTTTCATTCGTCTTTTTTATACAGCGAGCTGAATATCAATTTTTCAAGCTAAATTACAGTAGCTTAAATCTCCTTGACAATTTTTTTCTTCAAATTTCGATAATTTAGGCATATTCAGTTGCTCGGCAAGCATCGACAAAACTGTAAATGCACAAGTGAAAAATTTATAATGTTTGTATTGAGGGACAATTTCATGGATCGTTCAGAATTTTGGCAAATGTGACTAGATTTTTCCTGGAAATTGAATTTCTAAAAACATTATATCAGAATTTAATATTGTTTAACGGACATTGCAGAATCCAAAATCTCATAAAATAATTATTTCTCCATTTTTTCAACACAAGCAAGCTGAACCTGTAGATTTGTGCGTCTAATTTGATGAAGTGTTTTATAAATTTCTTAACCATTTTTTCGATCCAAAAATCAAAACTTTTTTCACATAAAATTGCTAATAAAAATGAATTGCATTTAAGAATCACATATCACAAATTTTCAGTGTTCACAGTGGATGAAGTTTTCATCATTCTTTGAAATGGGTATTACCATTTTCGAGTGACTTGTGGTGCCAAAAGCACGATTATCTTGGGATTTTTTTTGGTCCATGGACATAAGTGAATCCGAATTTTTAGGAAGGAATCATTCTCCACTTTTTTAAGGCAAACCAACCTGAAACAATTATTATTCCAGTGTAATTAGAGTACTTTATGATTTCTGAAACTTTCTTGTTAAAAATTCAAGAATTTGAGCATTCATGATCGTTCGAAAGACTTTAATAAAATTTGTAATGGAAATGTCAAAATTGAACATATTTACTGTGGATTGAAGTTTTCAAAAATGTTCCAATAAGTTAATACAAATTTTTGCATTTCAAATGAATTTTCATGTCAAACACACAATGATTTCAGAATTTTTTGTAGTTCAACGCAACTCGCAGAATTCAAAATTAAAAGAAATAATTTTTCTTGCATATTTCTAGTAGTAGTGAGCTGAAAATCAATTTTTTGTAATCAAATTGCAGTAGCTTTGATGACCTTGAGAATTTTTTTCTATACAATTCAAGTAATTAGGCATATTCGGTTGCTTGACAGGCGTCGATGACATTTTAAATGCACATGTGATAATTTTTTAATGCTTGTAGAGAATGAGAGTTTTCACAGATGTTTGAGAAAGTTGGCAAATGTGCATTCGGATTTTTTAAAAAATTTCTTGTCTCGAACCAACATTTTTAGATTCAAAACTGTTCGATAGACATTGCAGAATCAAAAATTTCATAAATAATTATTTCTATATTCATTTGAGTTGAGCAAACTGGAGCAGTCACTTTGCAAGTGTAATGGAATGATTTATTTCAGCAATTCGAATAATTTTCACTTTCCACAATTTAGAACTTTTTGCATGTAAAATTGCTGATGAAAACAAATTGCATTTGGAAATCACATATCACGAATTTATAATGTTCACAGTGAATTGAAGTTTTCATCAATGTTTCGAAATGTGTATTACCATTTTTAAGTGACTTTTTATGCAAAAAAACACAATCATGTTAGATTTTGTGATTTTTCGAGGGACAGCAGAAAATACAAAAATTAAAGAAGAAATTATTCCCTATTCTTTTTATGTAAAGCAAGTTGAAACTATGGATAGTTAAGTGTAATTGGAGTATTGCATAATTTTCGAAACTATTTTTTGTTAAAAATTGAATAATCCTGGAATAAATGGCCGTTCCGACAGACATCAATGAAAGTTAAAATGAACATGTCAACATTGATAATATTTACAGTGGATTCAAGTTTTCAAGAATGTTTCGAAATGTTGCTCAATATCTTTGGATACATTTTCATGCCAGAAACACGATTATTTTACAATTTTTTCTTGTTGAATGGAACTCGCAGTATCTGAAATTACAAGAAATAATTTTTTGTTTGTTTTTAGCTTCATTTAGCTATAACTAAATTTTTTGTAGTTATAAGTAGCTTACAGCACTCAAAATCTTTTTTTGTTCAGCATTGAAGAATTTAGGCATATTCGGTTGCTTGACATGCATCAATTCTATCGCAAATGGTATTAAAATTTAGTATAAAATTCATAATGTTCTCAGAGATTTATCGTTAAAAGGAATGTTTAAAAAAGTGTGAAAATGTGCATTAGGATACTCTTATATTATATACAATGGTATTAGCGCTGTTACGCGATGAGGCATGAAAATGCACGTGCAACAAAGTTGAAGTTTGCTTCATCTGCAAGGACTTCTGAAGCACGTGTCTGAGGTAGCACCGTTGACGAGGGCAAATAATAAAACAATATTTTCATTACTCTAACCTCAAAATCAAGAGCTCGTTGTGATCTTGAGGCTTCTGTATTGACAAATATCGTTCGAAATTTGTGTGAATAGGCTTTTTTGACCAACGTGTTGCAGCTTTCGCCTTACGTTCGGACGCCAAACCTCACGTTTCGTCTTCAACGCCCATCCGCACTTATCACGAAATATACTATTAAATGCAAATAGCTATGGGCAACTGCAAATTTTGCAAAGTCCCAAATGGACGAAGAGGCTAATTGAAACCGCGAATGATGAAATGCACAAAAATCTTTTTTATTTAAATAATACGAATTACTGTGATACTCACGTTTCAAGAGATAAATGGGGAGCCAAGCAAAAACTAGCGAAAGGATTAGAATGGCACGTGGAACAGCGTCACGTGGAAATCAGTGGAATCTATCCTGATCAATCCTGTATGCACCTGTGGGCACCTGTATGATCCGCAGTGCGCAGGAGAGAAGTCGAGAAATGTCGAGAAAGAAGGACAGGAGGCAGAAAGTTCGCCTATACATAGCGTTTCTCCCGCAAATTCCCGGTTGTTAAAAATGGCGGATTCTCAACATGGCTGCGTTTGACATTTCAAGATGCAGTGGAGCCCCTACATTTTTATACAGCGGTTTTTTTAAGAACTAAAGTGGTTCATCAGATATTTTACAATAATAATATTAGTGCGTTATTAGGGTATTATTTTACTTATCATTGAATGGATTGGTATATTTAACGAATTGACATAATAAATTTATTGTTCATACAGTCCATACATACGAACTTGGCCAATTGTTTTTCTACGGCCATATTGTTTCGCACACTATTTGGCCACTCAAAACGCGAATGTAGTTCTTAAATTCCGTACAGTGCAATAATCACTTTCTATTATTAACAGCTGCGTCGAAAGCGAAAGAAGAATTATTTTGTAATTATTATTTCACGAACAACAATTGAAAACCTCCGGCGCACTCGGTATCAACACAACTTTTTTTTTTCAATTCGAAACCCTACGAGTTTGGCGCGAAAGCGACGTACATTTTGAATTTGTTGATTTATGACATTACGCGGTAATACTGGCAAATGTATTATTTAATTGAACGACAGATAAGTGAAAAATAGACAACAGAGTCCTACTAGCACTGATTTGTAAGTACATTACGATATTTTTAGTTATATAGTACAAAATTTTTGTCGGTTCAAAATTGTTTTGCAGTTTTTTTTAAATCGGTATTTCTAATAGCAGTATACTTTACATGCATGCAAATGTATAAGAATAATAATATATGTTCACTAATTTATAATTATAATAATGTATTATTATAATTCTGTGCTTTTCCGGAAGAACAACTTAAGTCCACTTTGACGTAAGGCTCATTTCATATCACACTTGTTTCCAATATTGAGCCATACGCCAAAGTGGACTTGAGTTGTTCTTCCAGGAAACCACAGAATTGTATATATGAGAGGCTGTCCGAACAAGTAAGAGACAGACATATATGGAAGTCTATATTTTCTGTCGTTGCTTGTTCAGCTTTTCCCTCAGCCTCTTATATATATGGGCATATTGCAAAACATACATTTCAAATTTGTATTTTTCATCTACTAAAAATACTAAAAAAAATATTGATGTTTCATAAATATTTATTGCATATTTATACAAAAGTTACTCAAAAGACGACAAAATTATTCTACCCTGTTGTTCCACCTCTCACTTGCCCCCACTTGCTGCCACTCACGTATTCAGACGAAAATTGATTATATCGTATCTGTGCGTTAGGAGATTTTCGAGATCAAAATTTATCTTACAACTTCATAACAACGAATTAAATTTTTGTTCTGTAAATATTACCGACAAATACACTTTTGATACGAAAAAAAATTATTGAAATCAAATAGCTTTCAACCACTATATTCCAAAAAAAATATTCTAACCTACAATATTGGCAGGTACGAGTTTTTTAAATCTATTTTGGATTGTTCGTTTTTTATTCCTAAAAAAATGCTTTTCCAGAATGGGCCAACCGGGAAGAGCGAATAAGAAAACACTTTCGTCCCGTAGGAAATCAAAAGCGAAGGGGTGGAGAAAAAGGTTAGTAATCGTAGACTACTTTCGTTTTTTACAGGGTATATTACATGTAATTTATGTGATAATTCTAGTCAGAAAATAAATTCGTAGCTCTGAAAATTTTCTGAACTATTTGAAAAATTTTTTCAACTTTATGAAATTTACTACAATAGTCTTGGAACTTTCTAGAATCTTGTACAATTTTTTCTGCACCGTATAAAAAATTTTAAAGCATCCAAAAATTTACCAGGGTCAACTTCAATATTTTTTAACATTGCGAAACTTGCAGATGAAGTTCATCATGATTAATTTAGAATTAGTAACTGAATTACATTATTTTCCAGTTTTTATTTATATAGTTTATTGAACTGATTTTGTTACTCAAAAAAATTAAAATTAAATTTTTGTATTACTATCAAAAATGTTTTTCGAGAACTTTCTAAACTTGTACAAATTTATCTGGACAATTGCAAAATATTCCAGAACTTCCTGTAACCTTCTTCAATCTTTTAGGACCATACATTACCTTCTCGAAATTTCTGGTGAATTCTATGTACATCCATTATTTACGAAAACACTTTGAAACGTTTTCAAAGTTTGAAAAACTTTCTAAAATATTCAATACTTCCTCAAACCTTTAGAATATTATAATACTATCTACAACTTGATAAAACTTACAGGACGATCTGAAAATATTTCTAAACTTTATGAAGCTTTCTAGAATAGTCTTGGAACTTTTTAGAACTGTCTAGGATTTGTCTGTACATTCTAGAGTATTCAGAAGCAATCAGAAAATTTATAGGATCTAATATTCTAGAATATCCCAAAACCTTTTTGAATCTTTATAAACTTCTGGAACTTTTTGGGAATCCGAGACTAATGTATAATTTTCTAAGACACTTCGGAACATTTTCGAATTCCTAACAACTTCCTGGAACATTCAATACTTTCTCAAACCTTTAAAATATTATACAACTATATTGAACTTGCTAAAACTTTCTGGACTATTTAAAAATATTATTGAACTTCTTGGAATTTACTACAATATCTTGGAACTTTCTAGAATTTTCTAGGACTTTTAAGCATCTTTTAGAACTGTTTGACATGTTATGGAGCATTGAGAATCTTTCTAGGACCCTCGTCAATATTTTTTGACTTTGCAGATCTCTCTTAAAAATCCAATTGTTTACAATCTTCTATGAGTACTGCAAACCCTTTAGCCTTTTTTAAAGGCTCTTACAATATCTATTCTAGAGTCGTCTGAAATCTACCGAAACATTGTAAAACTAAACATTTATGAATTTTAAAACAGAGTGACTTTTGAAATTCAGCACGAAAGTCCTCTAGACGTTCCTGGGATACCCCGACGACGTGTTCTAGACGTCCTCAGTTCTTGGTCGGTCGAATGGCCGTCTTTGAACACCTCCAGGAGACCATGACGTGATGTCCCCAGGGCGTCCTTTGCACTTCGCGCAATCGAATAAATGACAAATCGGCAAAAATTTTCAAAATAGATTCAAGAGGCCAGCATCGCGACTTAGTTTTTCGACGAATGTTCTCTTGCATACGAATTTCCAACATTTGTGCCATGAAGTCCAGGGGACGTCGTTCGACCAATAATACGACCTGCAAAGGACGTCCTGAGGACGTCTAAAACATGTAGTCGGAACGTCCCTGGACGTCTGGAAGACTTTTGTGTTGTCTGGGGTATGAGCAACTGAAACATCCTGAACCATTCTGGAACATTAAATCTCATAAAAAATGGCTAGACCTTACAGTAATGTTCTAAAAAATTCCAAAACAATCGACTTGATGGAACTTTCTAGAATATTCTTAAAATTCATAAAGTTTCGTATGACTTTTTGAACCTTTGACAACTTTCTGGAGGAACTTCAAGGAAAAATTTGAAACTCTAAAAAATCGTACGAAAGTATATAGACAATTCTAAAATATCATAGAACATTTCGAAGCTTTGTAGAATATTTTTTAACTATCTATAATTATTTTCTGATTTTTAACAACCTCCAAGAACTCTCGGGGAACTTCTAGATTGATCAAAAATTAAGTAAAACCGTCTGAAAATTTTTGTAACCGTACGAAACTTTCGCCAACCTGATCTCATTCTGCAGTTGCTTAATCAGTAAGTTAGAAGTTTGCATTTTTCAACATTGTTTCTAATTTTGAGAATCTTAATTTTCGTAACTATGAACCCCAGAGCCCTACTCTGGGTACTTTGTTGAATCTGATAGTACAATGCACTCGAAGAATAGATATTGTTAATTGAACAAAATCATTATCTTATTAGATCGATATAGTATATTTTTTTCATTCTACTAAATGTTTTGTTGAATCAAGGAAATATATGATCAAAAAATTAACAATATATGATTTTTTCCAATTGACATAATATGTATTTGTTAAATCAACAACATATTTTGTCAAATCAACGAATCCATCATCAGATCAACAAAACATATTTTTCCTTGTAAAAAAATAGTATATTTCTTAATTACTGTGGAAAAATTGTTTTCAATGAATCCGAGGTTTGTAACGCGAGCCGATTGCAAGCGTTGCTATCAGATTAGTTGGAAAAATTGATACACAGTAGTCAAAGAATATATTTTGTTCTACTCTGGGAAAAATGCTCCATTGTTTAACTGTTGACTGTTTTTAATCGCATTTCTCCACATTGTTGTACAATAGCATATTTTCTCCCACTAGTTGGGAAATATGCTATTGTACAACAGTGTGGAGAAATGCCAGTGGAATGCAAGAAAAAAGAGTGAAAATGAAGCATTTATGATAAGGAGTTGAACAATAGTATTTTTCCCAATTAGTGAGAAAATTTGATGAAATGACAAAACGTCATTTTGTTACATTAACAAATCATTTTTGTAGTCAAATTTGAACATGTTATTTTAAATTGCGAAACCTTTTCTTTGTGTGAAAAACAACAATTATAAAGAAAATTCACAAGAAATCTTCATTTGCGAGGTAGCTCCCCTCCCCCCCCCCCCCTGGGACGACTCCTGAAGCAAACTTCAACATTGGGAGAAACAAACATTCTTCAGTGACACTGAAGTGCACTGAAGCAACTGAAGTCTCTCAATGTTGAACTCGTTCGATATCTTTCGTCGCTCAATATTGAACTCAATATATTTATATGGGAAGTGGCAAGTTCGATATTGAGAGACTAGTTCGTTATTGAGGGATTTCATATTGAGATATGTCAGTGTACAATCAACCAAAATTTCTTATGCGACACAGTAAGAGATTAAATATGATTATAATAAAACTTAGCTCAATGTTTCCCACGCAGACGGGGGCGATTCCTCTGATATAATTGGAAAATATCCCACGCGTATGCTATCGCAATTCCTGCGGTGCGTCCAGCCAGGGCCGCGGCTGTCGATAGTAGCGGCTATAATTCGACAACCCCCACACGATCACAGATAATAATCACGCACGATCTCACTTCACAATCACAGACACTCACGCGCGACCAATAATACGCTGAAATCAATTTTAAAAAATAATTACAAGAACAAGTTCGGCTTGACAATTACGACAATCAAATTGTCAAACCACCGACACCGCTTCTAGGGGGGGGGGGGGGTCACTGCAGTTTAGGGCTGGGAAAACATCGGTAACTATCGATAGTCTATCGATAGTAAGCGACATCGGTAACTATCGATAGTTTTTGGCGTTATCGATACTATCGATAACGAAAGACGCCGGTTTCGAAATTTTAATCTAAGCTTCTAAATGCTACCAAGAATTTTTCTTCAATGTAATAAAAAATTATATTGTGATAAAATGTCAATAAAACATATTATGTATAGCAATGTTGATATCTATATAACGCAGGGGCGCACAAAGCTTGAATGGGGCCTGAAGCAAACAAACTTTTTTGGGGCCCCCTAAAACAGTTGGAAATATTATTGACAAATTTTTTAAAAATTGTAAATAAAAATTGTTCCTTTTATATGTGTGTGACTGCAAAAATTTTAGGAGTTTTCAATCAATTTCAAATTTCTGTAGACTTTGGTGAAATAAGAAAATCCAGGGTTTTTTTTTGTCGAATTTGGAATTTCTGAGCCTTTTTTCATATCTAACTTTTTTAGTAAATTTTCAGAATTTGGAAATTTTTTTATAAGAATTTTCGATGATTTTGAGGACTTGGAAAAAATTTTTTCAACATTTCGTAATTTTAGAACTGTATCTTGAAAATTTCTTTGTACTCAGAAAATTTTCGAAAGATAAGGGGTTTTTTATCATTTTTTGTAATTGTTCGAGTGTGGGTAAAAGTTTACAAAAAATGTCTCTTATCATAGTGAATTTTTCTTAATTCAAGGAGCTTGGAAATATGCATCAGAAATTCCTAGCATTGCAGGAATTTCGTGTATTTTTAGGAATTGGAACATTTTTTTATTTCAATTGGATTTGCTCAAATTTGGTACTGTATTAAAATTTTCGTAGAATTTGGTAAATTTCAGAAAATTTTTTGAGATTTATATACGAGGATTTAGTAATTTTAGACGGAGAATTTCAAAAAATTTTTAAATTTCCGGAACTCGACTCGTGGGAATCTATAAACAGTTGAGAATTTTTTTTTTTTTTTGAAAATTATTTATAATATTATCGACCAATTTGTGTAAAGTTTTGAAATGTGGAAAAATTTTCGAATAATGGAAGCAACTATAAAACTTTCGAGGGTTTTCAGAAAAATGTAAGTTTTTGGAGATTTTCGTTGAGTTAGAAATTTCTGGGAAATTTTTTTCAAATTTGTAATTGATCCTGGAGATTTCCATCAAAATTAAAATCATTTATACTATTTCAAAATTTTTCATCTTGAAAATCATTGTTAACTGTTTTTCTAATTTTGATAATTTGAATTCATGAAATTTCTGCAAGCTCTCAAATATTTCCATAGAAGATTCATAAGTTTTCATTGAAAACATTTTGGAAAATCGTCGAAAAAAAAAATTTTTTCTTGTATTTGCGACCGCAAAACTTTCGGGGGTTTTCAATAACTTTTGAATTTTTTGGAATTTTCGTTACATTAGATACATCTTGCGATTTCTGTTAAATTCGAAATTTCTGGACCTTTTTTCATATTTTTCGTTTCAGGTAAACGTTGAGAATTTAAAAATTATTCAATAGAATTCCCGAGAATTTCGAGTAATCGGGAAAACTTTTCATAAATTTTCGATTTTAGAATTTTATTGTGGAAATTTCTCTGCACTCAGCAAATTTTGGAAAGATAAAAGGTTTTCTATCATTTCTTGTATTTTTTTGCATGCGGGGAAATTTTTTCGAAAATGTCTCCAATCATAGTGAATTTTTCTGAATGTGAGGAACTTTGAAAATTGCATCAGAAATTTCTATTATTTCAGGAATTTGGTGTATTGTGAGGAATTTGAAAATTTTTCATTTGTAAGTAAATTTTCTCAAATTTGGAACTGCATTGGAATTTATGTAAAATAGTATATTTCATTCAATTTCTCGGAGAATTCCAAGATGAACTATTTAGGAAAAATTTTAATGTTTTCGAAAATTTTGTGAGAATGTATGAACTGTAGAGAGTTTGCTACGATGATTTTTTAAAAATTGAAGTCTTATTAACCAATTTTTTTTAAATTTCAAATTGAAAAAATTTTTTCTAAAATGTGTACAACTATAAAACCTTCAAGGGTTTTTAAAAAACTGTGAATTTTTTATATTGTAGTCTTTTATAATTGTGAATTTTATATTGACATTATATTATAACGTCAATATAATAATAACACAAAATGTATAACCTAGTGTTCAATTTTCATAATTGAACAAATGAAATAACAAATTGATCGAATCATGTACTGATATTAGTATCGAACACACATGAACAAATTTCAAATATCTATGATTCTTGAAACAATATGAATTGACAGGAATTCAGGAAAAACTGTATTGATAATAAATTTTATCAAAAAAATATTTTAGGATGCAATATCTAAAATAAGTGTGTAGTGATTACACTTAAAATACATAGATTGTGAAAATAATAAGAATCTCAAAATTTTCAAATCGTGAAAAAAAAACTTATGACATGAAACAAATTAAATCAAACAGCTTCATATAGCCATATCATTTTGAAAAATTCCATAATTGAAATTCCACACTGCAAAGAAAGGTTTTTAAGACGTGTCTTTGTATGAAACACGAAGACCCGTAATCAATGTTTTCACTTCAGAAGTGTCTTATTTTAGCGTGCTTTTTTGAAGACAGCTATAAGTGTCTTGAAAATGGCGTCAAAAAATGTCTTGTGGCAAGACATCATTTTTTACAGTGCAGTTGTTAAATGCTTTTTACGAGATTCCAAAAAGTGGTAATTTTTTAAATATAAAAATATAGGAAAAAACAATTTTCAAAAATAATTCCGTCGACTATGCATGAGATTGTCATAGGAAATTTGTTTTAATATGAACGTAAAAATTTACATCTATAACTATTTCATTTGTAATCATTTTTTCCAATATCGGGTTCTAGAAAAAATTATAAAAATGTTATAATATGATGGATTTTTCACTGAATTGTTTTCAATAATAATCAGGTACGACAATAACAGTCAAAGATTCATTCATTCATGACGTTTCGGTCATCTTATATGTGACCCTTTTTAAGTTATAGTCTGTAAATGATAATAATTTTTGTATAAAAAAGGCATGAAACTCAATAATAGTTCCAAAAAACTTGAATTACCAATTCTTATCAGTATATCGAACCTATCAAAAATCGATTCCCATCTTTTGACTTGAGTACAACACAGAAGGAATTTCCATAAATTGTAAATATAAAAATTGATTTTTATTCTAATGAATTGAATTTAAATGTTTTAGATTATTAAGGAATAAAAATAAAGTTGGAAATAATGAAAATGGGAATTGATTTTTGACATGTTCGATACTCGTAAGAATTGGTAATTCAAGTTTTTTAGAACTATTATAGAGTTTCATGCCTTTTTTATACAAAAATTGTTATCATTTACGGACTATAACATGGAAAAAATCATGAATAAGGTGTCCGAAACGTCGTGAATAAATAAATATCTTAGACTAGTATTGTCGTATCTTATTAATTATTATTGAAAATTTTATAAATATAATAATATTAAAAATACTTCATTAATTTTCCTAATTTTTTCGAAAATAAGTTGAATTTGAAAATCCATAAATAGATGTATTCAAAAACCGGTATTATGAAAATTTCAAAATTAGGTTATTATACATTTTCTGCAGTATTTTAAATTGTTTAATATAAAATATATAGAGATAGGGATACCACATGAATAATACAAAATTAACTGGAAGAACTTTCACGGGTCAATTTTCGTGAAATTAATATTATTCATTTCCAACCATTGTGCTCCTTTTTATAATTTTATATAAGAAGTGATGCCAAATTTTGATGAAATTTCTTAAACATGATTTAAATTCTCCCTCCATTATATTAAGGTGGTGGTAATTACCGATGTTTATCGATAGTTATTGATAGTTTTTCTTATCGATTTTACCCAGCTCTACTGCAGTTCACTGGCCGAGTGGTGACAAAACATTCGATAATTTCGATAATTCGTGAGTATCGGTATTATCGATATTCTAGTACGATAATATCGATTAGAATCTCAGTTAATTGTATCAATTATTATGAGGTTCGGACCCCAGTAGAGATTGTTTTTCTTACAGCAGAATGAAAAAGTTTCTTCGTTTAGCTCGGAGTGTCTGTAAAACGTTAAAATATGATGAATAAAAACCGAGCATAATCTCATTCAATGAATATGAAGATACTCATTTCTGAGATCAGGACGACCTTATTGAAAGAATTATGTTGTCGTGTGATTTCAAGTCATAGAAAAAGCTCATGAAGGTTTTATTCGATTCGTGTTGTTTTTTAATAAGATTTTGAAATTGGACAAAAATTTTTTCATCAATTTATTTTTCACATCCAATCAAATTTCCGGTTTTCGTTCAACACATGCGATTCCATCCACTTTGAAAGTACATCATTGATGATCACTTTTACAATTGTAACGAGATATTTACCATGTATTGAATCCTTATTTTACCCATTCCTCGGTGACAGTAACGATTATTCCTTGAAGCATAATTCTAAAACATTATTCTAAAGCAATTCGTCTCATTTCCAGGGCTCAAGTGTCGAAAGAACCACTTGCTGAAGCAGCCTCTTCACAAAATAGGAGGAATGATGCTACGACTATAAGCTGTGATGAATGCAATGGTGCTACACAAAAAGATGACACCGTTGGGTATATTCATTTAAATAAAATTTTCAACCGTCAGATTAATGATGGTAGTACACAGATACACAATTCATTTTTACCTTCGCATGCAAAAAGTAAATGTGTATCTGATGCAGACAGTTTCGTTGATAGCATATCAAAAACCAATCATCTGGAGGGCCAATCTGACGATGGCATACTCAATGATGTGGCTGAAAATTTGCATGAAATTATCCAATCTGTTCCGGAATCTTCCCAATACAGTAGTGTCGATGAACGAGTTCCGTTTGATATCTTGCAATTAGAGTCGAATTCGAATCAATCCAATGAATCAAATCGCAATGTGTTCGAATTTCATGACGACGATTGTAGCATGAATACATCATTTGATGAACCAGCAACGTCACCTGAAATCGAACCATTGACAATTGCTGATTTTTCTAGAGATTTTGATTCCTCTGAACTAACTGACTCCAATTTAAGTAGCGATGGAGAAGTTGAAGGTCACAAACTTTCGAATTTCGCGAAGCCTTATTTTTCTCGCACTCTGAATGGAAATGAGTCTGGTTCAGAAAAAGAAAGTATCGCTGACGAAGAGGATTCGTTTTCGGATCATGAACTTTTCGAGGAGGCAGATGTGACTCGTTGCGAAACGAAATACGAAGAATCTATTCCTGAAGGGGTTTTCTTGGTAGATCTGCATCATTACGATAATCAATTGCGTACATCTTACGCAAATCATAAAGTTGGGATCGATTGTCCTTTTGAAAACTTCAAGTGCACAAAAACTCGTCGCCTAGGGTTATCTTTGCAGCTTTTTTTCACTTGCGACATGTGCAAGTATACGACGAGTTTTTACTCCAATCCCCAGAATGAACGGTGGAATATTAATAAAGGAGCCGTATTGGGGACCGTAACATCCGGTTTTGGATACCGTCAAATGGCTGAATTCCTTGCATCAGCGCATGTGAGAGCCATGTCCGACAAAACATATCGAAAGTATCGCGACGATCTTATTGCAGACATGGCTCTTGTTGCGCACATGAGTATGAGCGAGGCAGCAGCAGAAGAGAGACGTTTAGCTCTGGAAGCTGGTGACGTCATTGACGGTATTCCATTCATAACTGTCGTAACCGACGGCGGTTGGCAAAAAAGGAGTTACGGAAAGCAATACGATTCGCTATCGGGCGTAGTCGTCATACGAGGATTCCGAACTGGACAAGTTTTGTACATCGGTATTAAGAATAAGTATTGTTTTAAATGCGACGTTGCGAGTCGACGTAAGATGGAAGTAAAACCTCACGCATGTTTTAAAAATTCCGCTCGGTCCAAGCCTTCGACTCAAATGGAAAGTGAAGGCCTTGTCGAAGGTTTTGCGTGTAGCATAGAAGAACATAATTTGATGTATAAAACGTTCATTGGTGATAACGACAGCAATGTACATCAAGCTATTCTTGACGCTAAACCGTACGAAAAGTACAACGTGATTGTTGAAAAAGTAGAGTGCATCAATCACTTGTATCGTAATTTGTGCAACAAAATATGTGCTATCGAGAAAATAACCCAAAAACCCGGGCAAAGAAGTTCCGAATTCATTCAAGCCCGAAAACTCGTTTCCACATCAGGACTCGAAATAAGAAATGCTATTGAGAAAGTGGCTGAGACATACCGAAATGACTCTTCCACACCTCTAGCAGAGCGTTCAATTCGCTTGCAAAAGGAAATATTGAACCTTCCGTTTCATTACTTCGGCGAGCACGAAGGTTGCAAAAAACTCGGAATGAAATGCGAAGATGAAGGTAGCATGTTGCATTTAGTTGAGAGTCAAGGATTCTTCGACAAAATGTACGCTCATGTTAGTTACTTGAGCAAATACTCTGATAGTATAATCAGAAATGTCACTAGCAATCTCGCAGAGCAGTTTATGTCAATCATTGCGAAAGTCATTGCTGGTAAACGCATTTTTTTCGGTGCTGGCGGTGATTACAACGCCCGAGCTTACGGCGCAGTTGTTCAAACAAACACTGGCCAGGTCTTGACGACAATGCATGATAAACTTTTCGGTGGCGCACCAGCTGTCGTTAGAGATCTCGATCAGAGACGACAAGCTGCTTTAGTGAGAACGAACTTGTCACGTTCGAATGCTGACAAAGGTCCTTCGAGCGCCCGACCTTCTGCCGGTAAAGATGAATTTTACGGCGACAAGGCGAAAAAGACCGATGCATTACCGGCACAAATGAAAATCTTGATGAATGCGGAAATCGAACGTCTTCAAAAAAATGCAAAAAATCATAAGCAGATCGAGCGCGAGACTGTTCTGCAAAGTCTTTGTCCAAAGTGGAAGACGTTGAAATTGAGAATGCTCACCGCTTCCTCATTTGGCCCTATTTGTCGTAAAAAAAAAACAACATCTTGCGCGAATTTCGTCAAAGCGATTGTTTATCCCAGAGAACTCGAAAAATCTGAACCGTGCCAGTGGGGAATCCTGCATGAGAAGGATGTAATTAAGATGCTAGAAAGTACGTACAATTTGACAATCGAACCTTGCGGATTGTTCATTGACGTACAGAATCCTTGGTTGGGTGCATCTCCTGATGGCATCATTGTCAAAGGCACTCCTGATGGAGTATCTCCCGACAAAAGAGGTTTGGTAGAAATCAAATGCCCTCATACGGGTCGCAACTTGTCTGCTGAAGAGGCCATCCGTACTGGAGCCGGTTCACTGAAAAGTTTGGTAGTAAAGGGCCAGCCAGACACGTTGAACAAAAATCATCACTACTTCTACCAAATTCAGGGGCAGTTGAATATTACAATGTACGACTACTGTATATTCACTGTGTGGGCGACAGTCAGCATGAAAACCTTTGTGGTTCATAGAGATGAAGAATTTTGGAAAAACATAAAGGTCATTTTGAATCCATTTTACCTTGATTGCATGTTACCGGAAATTGTAGATAGCCGAGTAAATCGTAATATGGAAATTCGTGATCCTTCGTACATTGAGCAAGCGCAAAAAGACGCTAAAAAGAAAAAGGAAAATGACAATGCGCCGATTCAAATTTGTACTGTCGACAAATTGAAACGTGACCGCAACATCGACTCCTCAAAAAATACAGAGTCAGCGCGAAAGAAACTGAAAGTGGTTTCTCAAAAAAGAGTACAAAATACTGACAAAAAAGTCAGTTGCACAGAAGTGATCGAAATAGATGATTGCTCGGCGACTTCAGCCACTGACAAATCTTTATGGGAAGATTTCCAGTTCCAGATCGAGCAATTGCCCGCGAACCATGCTCTTTCTCAGGCATATTTCAATCAAATCGTGAAAAACGTTAGGTACTTTTGGCACAGTGACAAATTACCTAAAAACGAGTTTCTGAGCGACCTAGGTTTAGATGCATTGCTCACGCTTATCGGAGAAAAAACCGAATACACAAGCGAGACTGTTCTGAAAATACAAACGCCTTATCTCGTACAGCAGTGCCCCCCTGAAACCAAAAGTATACAAATTGTAGGCGGCTTCAATTCTCCTCATTTTTACTGCGTGTACTATGATGGTTCTAAACTCTTTTTCTACAATAGTCTAGTTTCGTTCACTCCTCACGAAGAAGAGCGAGAATATTTGAAAAGGCGATTCCCTAATGTTGCACCGAACTGTTATCTCCAAAAAAAGGTTCAACAGCAATCGGGTGGCACAGCATGCGGATTGTTCGCAGCTGCTTTTGCAACAGCTCTCGCCTTGGGAGAAAACCCGTGCAATGTACAGTTGTCCAGTCGTGATAGCTCTCCATTGTACTTGTCTTTGCGCGAACATCTTTTGTCTATGATCCGGCAATGGAAATTGTCTCCCTTCCCCTCTATGTAGACTTATCAAAAGTAAGTTTCAGTTCTACATGTCTAATTGTTGCCGGTAATATAAATTTACCTTTTTATGTAAGTCACTAGGAATTCAGACAACCCCGTAGACAGTTTGAACTTCTATGAGTTCAAATGCCTCATAATAAACTAGGAGAGTGGGTTATGATATGGAGGAACATGATTATCTCTCATTTTCGTAAAAGTGTCTGTGCAAAATATGAATGTTATATCAATTTCAGTATTACCCTTTCGATTGTGTATCGTTGCATTTGTATGTGTACACAGGGTTTTACTCCCCCCTTCTCCGGAGGGGGGAGGTTTTTCCCTTTTGTCTCCGAGCCTAAATACATTTTTTCGGCTCAGGAATTTGTCTTTTTATTTCAACATATACCCTTCCCACACTATTTCGCAATACTCTAAATTTACTCATATGAAAGTTGTTGAATTAGATTTATTTGGTTTTATATGAAATTTGTACAAGATAAAACACATACATTTTTCTAGTTACTTGGATGTGCAGTAAAACAGTTCCGATGCACGCTAAATCTAAGTGTGTTACTCAATTGTCAATTTTGACACACTTTGCAATGTGTTGCATGTTAAAGTATAGGGACACACTGAAAGTGTGTTACAGTCCATCCCTATACTCATGTAACACACCACAAAGTATGTCAAAAGTGACCATGGAGCAACACACTTAGATTTAGAGTGTGTTTTCGCTTAAACTGCACGAGTTTAAAGTATTTTGTAAAAAATCATACGACTTCAAAGATCTATCTGCGGTTTCGAAAATTATTTCCGAACAGGAGCAACAAAAATTACTTTAAGATGCCAACTTCGGGATATTTGTGAATTCGTTGACCTCGAAAACCTATCAAAGCACATTTCGTTTTCGAAAATTGGTTCAGAATTGACACTTTTGCAAAAAAAATTCTTTGTTTTTATATTACACTGCAAAAAAAGGTGTAAGACGTGTCTTTGTATGAGACCCAAAGACACGTAATCAATGTCTTCAGTTCAGAAGTGTCTTATTTTAGCGTGTTTTTTTGAAGACAAAAAAAGCGTCTTGAAAATGGCGTCAAAAATTGTCTTGTGGCAAGACATCATTTTTTGCAGTGTACTTGCAAATAAGAGCTAATCAGGCGAAATCCTGGGACACGTGTGTCCTTAAATTTCATGTCGAATATATTTTAGCTGTTATTTTTCCATTTCGAATTTCGTGTTGCACTGTGTCATTGAATAATTTAGAATTTTTCAATTGATCCGTAGAATGAAAGCATTATTAGTACAATAATGTAATGATTGAATTCAATAATCCAATAATGAATTGTTATTAATGAAGAATATTTTATATAAACTTTTGATATGATGTTTACATAATGTTTGCATGATTTTTACATAAACGGTTTACATAAACTGTTTACCTAAACTTTACAAGAATTTGAGGACGCAGGTGCGTGTACAGTTCATATAAACAGATGTAAACTTTCTGTAAACTGTTTACATAAACTTTACATAAATTTTACATGCACATGTCTACCAGGGTTGTATTCGATACCGAAATAAATCTCGATGAATGACAATTAATTACTGAGTAATTGAATATTTGATTATTCCATCATTAAGTATTTCGAAAATTTGATGAATTTAAATAGAACAATTGCAACTTATACAAGAGTTACTAATTTTTTTGCTAATTCATGACCATTTTTAACTTATCGGAACATAAAAATATGGATACAATCTTCGAAATAAATTTTCATTCATCTCCTGTAGTAATTTTTAATGATTTAGAAATTCTTGCAGTATAATTTTCTAAAAGAAACCATGTTAAAATCGGCTGTGGAATTAAAAATAAGTAACAAAATCAATATCCCTGAAATATCAATTTCTAGTTTTGTTGAATTCAACGTAAAATTGGAATTAGTTCGCCTCGGACAACTTATTCCCAGTACTGCGAGAATTAAAATACTTTCGATAATTGCTCGTCCAGGTAAATAATTTTCAAATTCGGAAAGTTTTGATGACACTAACATCCCCCATCCCTCCCAAGAATAAAAACATTATTTTCAGCTCTGTTGGAATTACAAAAGCTGTCATCTCCGTACAATAATGGTCCATAATAAGGAAATCGCCCCAGTTATTGCGGGGACCCTGTTTGTGCGTATCATGGCTTTTTTAAATAATGCAGCTGTAAACAATACCTATATATATATTTACTGAAAAATTGTAAACAAATATTGTAAGATTTTTTGGAAAATGTTTTAGTACATACATATATATACATATACACATATATTAATAATAATTGCATTATCAAAAAAGCCGTGATACGCACCAACAGATTACCCCGCACTAACTGAGGCGTTTACCTTATTCTAGAAATTGAAATCAATTAGATGTGGCTTCTTTTCCCACCTTGTGGAGGGGGGGGGGGGTATTTTAATGCAATCGAAACTGCACAAAACTGGAAGTAATTTTTTTGGACGAGCAATTTTTGAAGGTATTTCAATTCTCGTAATCCTGGGAATAAGTTGTCCGAGGCAATTAAATTTCAATTTTATTTTGGTTCGATAAAACTAGAAATTATCATTTTAGTGATAACGATTTTTTCACTCATTTTGAATTCCACAGCTGATTTTAACATGATTTTGTTTTTAGAAAATTTAAACAATTATTCAAAGACTCCCAATATTTCAATTTCTTTCATTTTTCACTAACCTAAATATAATTTATCTTATGGGCGGAAAATCATGTCAATTTTGATTGAAATGTTACTTTTCTATGTAAATTATGTTACAAATTTCTCCAGAAAATAAATGACTCATATTTGCAAAAGATTTGTACAATATTTGGATGTTTCAACGATGGTGATTATGAATTGTATAAAAGGCTGATAACAAATGTGCAAATTTTATAAAATTTGGATAGAATTGACTTTATGAAATCCAGAAATTTAATAAAAATTGTAATGGCTTTTATAAAAAATTTCTCAATTTTTTAAAAAATTGGGCAGTTTTTCAAAAACTTATTATCACCAAGGGAATGAGAAACTAGTGAGAACCGAACTGTAATAAAATGGGTATCAAACAAGTAATAAATGAGAATTAAATGAGAATTTTATGACTTCGATTTTTTTCACTAACAAAGTATGTTTTCTAAACACCGCTATATTCTAAATAACATACACAAATACCGGAAAAAAGAAACGAAATTCCCGTTTGGTTCCCATTCGGTTTCCACCAGTTTCCCGTTTGACACCCACGAGGTTGCTGCATGATATCGAACGAAATTTTATTTTTTAGGACATTTGGAACCCCATCGGAACGTAATGGGAATGAAACGCTAATTCTATGAGAATTCAGTGCCGTGTGAGGTTGTATTAATAAAATAAATACAATTATAAATTTTTGGATTAAAAAATTTTCATATCTATATCAATTTTTGAAATCGAATAGCATATTGCATAATAAATGAGTAGAATCATGCATAAGTAATAGTTTCCATACACCAATTATTTTCAAAAGTATTATTTTTTCATATTGTATTTCTAATTTTTACAAAAATTAGTATAAAATTTTGAATAACTTTCATAGCAACGTTGGAACACATTCTCGAAAGTTCATATATTCCCACTAAGTTTTCGAAAATGTTTCAACTTTTCCCAAATTCTCCATTT
This sequence comes from Trichacis sp. ZL-2020, assembly GCA_022816925.1. Classification (NCBI taxonomy): domain Eukaryota; kingdom Metazoa; phylum Arthropoda; class Insecta; order Hymenoptera; family Platygastridae; genus Trichacis; species Trichacis sp. ZL-2020. The sequence continues at coordinate 20,058 of JABFQI010000002.1, read as the reverse complement.
CGCAATACACCGAGAAATTATTAAATCTTGGTATGAAACTCGAAACTTTTCTAAAACTTACTAAATTCTACATAATTTTTTGTACAGTACAAAATTGATAACAAATTAACTTAAAATTTTAAAATGTCCAAATTCCTCAAAATACACGAAACTCTGAGAGTTCTAGAAATTTCTGATGCATTTTTCCAGGCTTCTTGAATGAAGAAAAATTCACGATTATGGGAGACATTTTCAAAGCTTTTACTTACACTCAAAAATTTCCAAACAATGATCGAAAATCCATCATGTTACAAAAATTTTCTGAGTGCGAAGAAATTTCCACGATATATTTCTATATAATCACGAAATGTCTAAATAAATTTTCCGAGTCCTCGAAATCCTCGAAAATTCTTCAAAAACCTCTCGATGTTTCTAATTCCACGAAAATCCCCAGAAATATTAATTGCAAACCCTAAAATTTTTAGTCACATACATTAATAAAGAAATTTTTTTATAAAATTTTTTCATGTCTGAACAAAAATTAAGAGTATAAGAATTTTGAGATTTCATTTTAAAAACTTCAAGTTTCATAGAACATTCAAATTTTCTGAATAATTATGGGATTTTCTCACAAATTTTGAGATTACAAAAAGTTAAACATTGATAGAAAATGTTGATTTTTATATGTTTAGGTATATATGTTGGGTTTTTTGTTAAATTGGTTATCAAATATAATTTTTCATTAGCCCGTTTTATCGAGATTGAAAATTGTATATAATTTATATAAAACTGGGCTTCCAAACGTTTCTTTACAAATTTTTTATTACTTGAAACACATTTTTATGTATTTACTGATATACTCAAATAATTTCATGTATTTACTGATAAGCTCAAGATATTTCATTGATTTGATTAATTATTGTATATTCATAACATATATGTTTGAAAATATGGAACGTTTTTATAACTTTACATCATACTATATGGACATAATGATACGGTTGAAATGAAGCAATAACTAATTTTGATTAAATAGTCTCTACATATGTCATTCATATAGATTACACTACACAATCATGTGTAATATTAAAAAATTGTATATTCTGCGTGCAAATCATCTATATTTTGATATACAATGAATCTGCACTTTTTTATTATCGATAATTATTGATCTCAAATGAAATCAAAAGTCTGTGTCAGGCTCGTGCGCAAGATTTTTCCCGGGGGCGAGGGGGGTGTTCAACCCCCAACCCCCGCCCCGACCCTTTGCGCACGGGCCTGGTCTGTGTTGAATCAACACCGAAATACGGCGAGAACGTAACATATCTATTAACATCGATTTTTAATGCGCTGTCACTAAATGATAATTCATGAAAATAACACTCGAATGTCTACATAATGCTACCATGTGATCATCACATACGTTTTTTGTCGTTATAAAAATTTTCAGTGTTGTTTTGAATGTTACATATTAATTAAAAATTGGCACAATAGTGATTAACAATATTATTCTATCAATTATCAATTATCATCTCATGATCAAGTTGGTAATTCAAAATTTTAGAAAATTAGGAAATTTTTTATTACATCACATTATTTGATTTTGTAAAAATTGAAAATTTGAAACAGAAGTGATGTGAATGTAAAATTTATTCAAAAATTTTTCGAGTTTCAGGAATTTTGTATAAAACTTAAGTGAAACTTTTAATTTTTCATCAAACCATATTATTTCATTGTGTAATTGAAAAATGAAAATTAAAAGCTGTAATATATTTAATAAAATTTGAAATAATGACAATTGTAAATATCATTATTCAATTTATCAATAATTATCTATTAATGAAGTTTGTGCTTGAAAATTCAATTTCAAAGTATATTGTAATGATAAAAATGTGATTGCTGACTCTATTGAGTGAACATTTATATCATGAAAGATGAAGAAAGAAAAATTTATAGTTGAAAAGTTTTGCAAATTACTAGAATGTTTCAGAAGGTTCTAAAAACTTCTGAAATATTCTAGATTTTTTTTACAAAGTTCTGGAAGTTTGAAAAGTTCAAAAAGATTATCGGAAGTTTTCAGCAAGCTGTGAAATATTTCAAAATTGTCGAAATAGTTGTACAAGATTTCAAAAAGTTTCAGAATACTCTAGAATTTTTTAGAAACTTTTAGTCAATCTAGAAAGTTTTTAAAAATTTCTAAAATATTCATAGTATAAGTTCAAGAATGTTGTAGAATATTCTAGTTAAATTCAAAATATTTACGAATTATCTAGAAAATTCTAGAAAGTTCTAGAAGTTCAATAAGTCTTAAAAGATTCTAGGAAGTTGAAAAATGTCCTAGAAATTACCAAGAAGTTCTCAAAATTTTATAATTGTATAGCAATTAGAAAGTTTCAAAATGTTCTGAAAAATTTTTATAAGTTCTTCTACACAGAGAAAGAAAGTTTTGCGAAAAGTACTAGAAACATTGCAGAAATTACGATACCACTTAGTACTGCGATCGCAGCTCTCATTTGTGGTTCAAAATCCTATATAGTATGGTAAATTTTATCACAGCTCATCACAACATATGCTCACGACATATGTTCTTTTGCGATGAGTTGTAATAAAATTTACCATACTGTATAGGATTTCGAACCAGAAATGAGAGCTATGATCGCAGTACTAAGTGGTATGGTAATTTCTCCAATGTTTCTAGTACTTTTCGCTGTACTTTTTTTCTCCGTGTCGAATGTGCAAAATAGTCCCAAAACTTTTTAAAAAGTTTGGTAATATTCTCAAAATTTGTAAAATTCCAAAAATCTCTAAAAAGTTCCAAGATATTCTAGATTTCTTCATCCTAACAAACTTCAAAAAGTTCTGGAAAATTTCAAATTGTTACAAAATATTGAAAGGTGGGAGGTTGGGAATTTATTGTCCGGTGAAATTTCTTATAATCGAAAAAAATATTTATTTATTCATTTATTTATTTATTTATTTATTTATTTATTTATTCATTCAAGAATAAACGGGATAAACTCAATACAAAGAATGAAGAAAAAGACTGATAAAAATATAAGAAATATAATAAAGTGTCGCAGAAATACAGAAAATAAGATAAAATTATAATTGGAAAACGAATCGGAATAAAAAATGGTAATAAACAATTCGTGCTTGCAAGAATGAAACATATAAAAAAATTAATATTGAAATTATATATTTAAATATTGAAAGAATGTAAAGTATGTTTGCACTTACAAAACCGGATCTTACAAAATCTTACATAGGGGGGTGGGGGGGGGGGAGGTCAAAAATGGGCGAGAAACGTTTTACGTAATTTGTGTACGGCCCCATATATAAATATTTGTAGACGAAGAATAATTTATTATGAAAAATAACACTAATGGATGACAATCAAATATTTTTGATTATTTTGACTTGAAACACCGTATTTATGAACTCTGTTTCGAAGAAATTCTGTTATTTACATTTATGCCGAAATAATAACAAAACAATTGAGTTCCTCAATAACGGGTTCAAATATGAACACAATAATATTCATTTATAGATACCATTTTTTTCGATACGGTTTTTCATGTGTAAATTATGAAAAATGATAAAAATAATCGATTACCCGACGTTTATCCGAGATTTATGATTCAACTACGTGGTTACTGGTGGATATTGGATATAATTATTAAATTACATTTTATGCGCTGCACTTTTTAATTGAACACTTTTATTTATTCAGTAATTAACTTCGAGCATTTCATGACTTGTTTGTGGGGTATTTGCCAATTACGCGAAGAAATTCCAAAAAAAGACGTTTTTAAATACATCATTTATGATTTTCGATTATTTCAAGTATGTGGAATGACTTTCGATGAAAGTGCAAAAAGTATGAATTCTGTTTGCAGGTAATTATCTGTCATACAATTTATATTGAACACTTGCAAAAAACACTTTTCATGACAGAAATTATAATTAAAAATATTCTTTCGAAAAAGCCGTTTATGTCACTTTAAAAACAAATATCGATTACACGACCTTTATTGAAGTTTCATCGTTTTAATGGGTGTTTACTAAAAAATATAGTTTTTGGACTATGTTTTTTGCAATGTTTTTATTGGATTGGAATGATTGATTTTTGAAATTTTACAAATTTTGAGAATATTACCAAACTTTTTAGAAAGTTTTGGGACTATTTTGCACATTCTAGAACTTTCTAGAAATTTTCAGAGCATTTTGAATTTTCTGAAATTGTTAAAAAATTGCTATGCAATTATAAAAGTTTTGAGAACTTCTTGGTAATTTCTAGTACATTTTTTAACTTCCTGGAATCTTTTAGGGCTTGTACTTCTATAACTTTCTGGAATTTTCTAGAGAATTAGGAAATATTTTGGAACTTCCTAGAATATTGTACAACATTCTTGAACTTATACTATGAATATTCTAGGACTTTTAAAAACTTTCTAGATTGACTAAAAGTGTCTAAAAAATTCTAGAGCATTCTGAAACTTTTTAAATCTTGTCAAACTATCACGACAATTTTAAAATATTTTACAGCTTGCTGGAAACTTCCTATAATCTTTTCAAACTTTTCAAACTTCGAGAACTTTGTAAAAAAAATCTAGAATATTTCAGAAGTTTATAGAACCTTATGAAACATTCTAGTAATTTGCAAAACTTTTAAACTATAAATTTTTCTTTCTTAATCTTGTATGATAAAAATGTTAACTCAATTGAGTCAGCAATCACTTTTTATCATTACAATATATTTTGAAATTAAATTTTCAAGTGCAAACTTTATAATAGATAATTATTGATAAATTGAATAATGATATTTACAATTGTCATAATTTTAAATTTTATTCAATATATCAAAGTTTGCAATTTTTATTTTCCAATTACACAATGAAATAATGTGGTTTGATGAGAAATTAAAAGTTCCACGTAAGTTTTATACAAAATTCATGAAACTCAAAAAATATCAGAATAAATTCTACATTCACATGATAGTGATGCCAGAATCAACACACTGTTCCTTTTTCACACAGGCAACGGTACGTCGGTGTGAAGTAGGACATGCGACTAGCTGTCTCTACTTCTCTTTTCCCCATTTACCCCACCATCGGAGCGAGCGAGTAAGCTATATAGAAGAGTTTTCGGGCTTTCCTAAGGGGCCAAGGCAGAAAACTGGTTTTCATGCAACTCAATGAATCTGGATTTTGTATATTTCATCTGTGGACGGCGGAGGCCGGAAAATATGACATTGATTTTGCAAGTCGATCGATATGTACTAATATAAAGTCGTAATTTGATCATGTTCAAATCATCATTCATGTTGTTTTTTGACATATATAAATATTTGGAGACGGAAGAATAATTTATTATGACGAATAACAGTAATGGATTACAATCAAGTATTTTTGATTACTTTGACTTCAAATACCGTATTTATAAACTCTGTTTTGAACAAATTTTGTTATTTACATTTATTATGAATCGTATGAAAGATAATTTCCTCGAAACAGAATTCATACTTATTGCACTTTCATCGAAATTCATTCCACGTACTTGATTAACAAAGCAATTTTTGAATAATCGAAAATCTTGAATGGAGTATGTAAAAACGTCCTTCTTCAGGGTGTCTAGAGAACAGGGAAACCGAAACAAACCGGGAAATAACAGGGAATCCGGTGAAACCTAATGAAACCGGGAAAAACCCGGAAATTCTGTGTAAAACCCGGGAAATCTAAGCAAGAACCTAAAAAATTTAAATTGTGCATGAAATGCATGTATCTAAAATATTTTTGAACTTCGCAATACTTTCTAGAACGTTGTAGAACTTGATGAAAATTTCTAAGGTCTTCTAAAACCTTTTAGAATCTTCTAAGAATTTTTGAAATTTTCAAAAATGTGTAGAATATTATAGAACATTAAAGAACATTTCTAAACTTTCTAGAATCTTTCAAAATTTTTTAGATGAAGTTCTAGAATATTGTAAAACTTACCGGAATCTTTTAAAACATTAAAAAACTTGCTAAATTATTCTGGAGTCTTCCAAAACGTTCTACAATTTTCTACAATTTTTTCAACAGTTCCAGAATATTACGCAACTTTTTTGGCTCTTCTGAAGTATTTTAGAATGCAAGAAAAGTTTCTAGAATATTTCAGAAAATTTTTACAACTTTATAGAACTGTCTAGATAATTCTAGAATATTCGAAAGCAACCGAGAACTGTTAAAAAAACATTTAAAAATGGCGTTGATATTTCCAGAACCTTCTTAGAATTTCTGGAAAATTGGAAAAATCGTAAACGTTTTCGAACCTTTTCGTTAAATTCCAAAACTTTATGAAATTTTCTAAGCTCTCTAGGATTTTCTTGAACATTCTATGATCCAGGGTGTCTAGCGATCTGGGATTTTCGAATTCCAGGTTTTTTCCCGGTTTTTCTTGGTTATAAATTTTGTTGGTTTATATCGGATTCAACTTTACATGAAATAACAAAAATCGCTTTTAATATCGTTAGAGCGTTTTTCTTTAAAAAAAATGACATCAAATACTTTGCACGCAAAAATATAACACGTGTCACAGATTTTAATTTCCGACATAGTTCTTTATTAGTCAACTTGAAAAAATATTCATATAATATATCACAGTTTTACAACTGAAATCAAAGTACTACAGTTTTTTGAATAGATCTATCACAAAAGTTCACAAAATTTTCAATAATATAGAAAAATTTCATTCTAACAACGATAATTTGAATTATTACCTTGATTTTGTAGAATTTCAGCTTTTTTCAAAGCCTCTTTCATGATTTTTATTTTTTTATTAATGATTTGAATGAAAAATACATTTTTCAATTATTACTCAGTCAATGTATTCAAACATAATATTTGTAAATATATTTTAATGGTAAATAAAGCTCAAGAATTTTTCTATACAATGTTCTAGAAATTTCTCGAGTCATGAGGATGCTTCTGATGAGATTTAAAATGATCTAAAAGGTTCTAGAATGTTCTAGATAGTTCTATAATATTCTAGAAGGTTGTAGAATCGTCGAGAAAGTTCCGTAAAGCCTTTAAATTTTCGAGACGTTTTTATAATATTTATAAAATTATCTAGCCAGATATAGACCTTTTAAGAAAGTATTAAATGTTCTAGAATTATTCATATTTCTATGTAGATTTAGAATTTGTTAGTGAATTCAATGAAGTTTTTGTATTTTTTTGTAGTTTATAACTTTAGGATCTTTTTATATGTTCAAAAAGATTAAAAAATATTCTAAAATTTCACAAAAAGTTCAAAGAATGTTTAGAAAAGTGCTAGAGGATTCTAAAATGTTCTATCAAGTTTTAAAATGCTCCAGAAGGTTCTAAGAAGTTTCGAAATATTCTAGAACTATCTTGAAAGTTTGAGAACATTTCAAGAAATTTTATCAAGTTCTGGAATGTTTCGAAAGCTTTCAGGAAATTATAGATTATTCTAGAATTTCCAGTAAAGTTTTCAAACATTGTCGAAAATTGTACAATGTTCTAAAAAGTTTTAGACTTGTCTAAAATATACAAAATAATTTGAGAAAGTTTTGTTACGATCTGAAATGTTGTGTAAGTTTCAAAGAGGTTTTATAACATTATAGAGCTGTCTAGGCAATTCTAAAATGTTACTAAATGTTCGAGAAGATTCTAGTAATTTTTATGAATTTTCTAGGTCTCAAACAGTTTCAGAATTCTCTTAAGACTATTATAGGTTCCTGAAAGTTCAAAAATTTTTGGAATAATGCAGAAGATTCCAGAAAGTTCTAGAATATTCAAAAACTTTCCAAAAAAGTTACATACAGTTGAAAAAAATTATAAAATAGTCTGAAATATTCTACAACTTACTAAAATTTTAATAAAGTTTTTAAATATTTCGGCAAGTTGAGAAATGTTTTGAAATATTCTAGAACTTCTCAGAAAGTTTTAGGAAGTTTTGTTACGTTATGAAACGTTTCATAAGGTTCTTGAATGTTCAATAACATTCTGGAACTGTCCAGAAAATTTAAAAAGATCATAGAGCGTTCTAAAAAAATTCTAGAAACCCTTGAAAATTTTAAAAATATTTGGAATGTTTTGAAAGGTTTAAAAAGAAAGTTTTGTTAGTTTAACTCAATTGTTACATTAGGATTTCGCATAAATGTAAATAACAAAATTTGTTCAAAACAGAGTTTATAAATACGGTATTTGAAGTCAAAGTAATTAAAAATACTTGATTGTAATCCATTACTGTTATTCGTCATAATAAATTATTCTTCCGTCTCCAAATATTTATATATGTCAAAAAACAACATGAATGATGATTTGAACATTATCAAATTACGACTTTATATTAGTACATATCGATCATATCGATTTGCAAAATCAATGTCATATTTTCCGGCCTCCGCCGTTCACAGACAAAAAAGTATTATTTTCTACATAGAAATGATAATTTATATTCGCGCAATTCAATAATATTCATTTATCATTGTCTTATAACTTAATTTTTTTTTAGGGCATTTCCTCTTGAAAATTTATAAGAAGATAATAATGTAACATGAATAAAATTATACGAATTCATGTTCTTATTATTATTCTTCTCACATTTACGTATTGAAAAAAGTTGAGAAGTTACAAAAAAGAAGTGTTATTTTGTTCCCTCAAACTTTTACATTGACAAATAATAAAATAACAGGAAGAATAGTATACGATTACGTGTTTTAATTGTCTTATTTATTTGTTGAAAGGGCCAATCTTCTTGAAATATTTATTGTAATATTTTTCTACAGCTTTGAAACTGATTTCATTCCCCAAAAAAACTGTCCGTGAAAATTTTTGAGTGATTAATTGAAAAATTTTTGCCTTTTTTCAAAAAATCATAAATAAATTGATGCTAGGGATCTAGGCTCGATTGCAGTTTAAATTTTGTATTTTTTGGTGTAAAAGTATTTAAGAACAATATACTTTGAGGAATTTATTTTTAAACTTTTTATTTTTTTCTTACGTACAAATAATAATTTGTATACAAGCAATTCAATGATATTCATTTATCATTATCTTATAATTTAAATTTTAAGGGCATTTCCTTTTGAAAATTTTAAAGAAGATAATAATGTAAGAAGAATAAAATTATACGAATTCATGTTCTAATTATTATTTTTCTCACATTGACGAATTGAGAAAAGTTGAGAAGTTACAAAATCAATTCATGGAAGTGTTATTTTGTTTCTTTGAACTTTTACATTGACAAATAATAAAATAACAGGAAGAATAGTCTACGATTGCGTGTTTCAATTATCTTATTTATTTGTTGAAAGGGCCAATCCTCTTGAAATATTTGTTGAAATATTTTTCTACAGCTTCGAAACTGATTTCATTCCCAAAACAAACTGTTCGCGAAAACTTTTGACAATTTGATTAATTGAAAAAGTTGGGCATTTTTTCAATCATCAAAAAATTGATACTAGGGATCTAGCTCGATTGCAGTTTTAATTTTGTATTTTTGAGTGTAAAAGTATTTTAAAACAATATATTTTGAGAGATTAATTTTAAAACTTTTCATTTTTCTCTTACATGCAAAAAAATTGTTTATTTCTTACATACAAGTAATAATTTATATACACGCAATTCAATAATATTCGTTTATCATTTTCTTATAATTTAATTTTTTTTAAGGGCATTTCCTCTTGAAAATCCATAAGAGGATAATAATGTAAAAAGAATAAAATTATACGAATTAATGTTGTAATTATTATTCTTCTTACATTGACGAATTGAAAAAAGTTAAGAAGTTACAAAATTAATTCATGGAAGTGTTATTTTGTTCCTTTGAACTTTTACATTGGCAAATAATGAAATAACGAGAAGAATAGTATACGATTGCGTGTTTCAATTGTCTTATTTATTTGTTGAAAAGGCCAATCTTCTTAAAATATTTATTGTAATATTTTTATATAGCTTCGAAACTGATGTCATTTTCCCCAAAAACTGCCCGTGAAAACTTTTGACAATTTGATAAATTGAAAAATTGTGGCATTTTTTCAAAAAATTAAAAAAATTAATACTAGAAATCTAGGCTCGATTGCAGTTCCAATTTTGTATTTTTCGATGTAAAAGTATTTAAGAACAATATACTTTGAGGGATTAATTTTTATACTTTTCATTTTTTTCTTAGATACAAATAATAATTTATATACACGAAAGTCAATAATATAAATTTATAATTTTCTTATAACTCAATTTTTTTAAGGGCATTTTCTCTTGAAAATTTATAAGAAGATAATAATATCACAAGAATAAAATTATACGAATTCATGTTCTAATTATTATTCGTCTTACAGTGACGAATGAATTTAATTATTAAAAAAAGTTGAGAAGTTACAAAATTAATTCATGGAAGTGTTATTTTTCTCGTATGAACTTTTACATTGACAAATAATAAAATAACAGGACTTGGAAATAGATCTCATTTCCCAAATAATAAACTATAAAGTAACCGCGGGAACTCCACAACTATTTTCAAAGTTTTTTAGGAGAGATTCTGCATGCCACGGTCGCGGACATTCCAATGCTATTGAAATGTCTCTTTCTCTTTCTCGCGCACGGGCTTGCATGGGATCCCCGCTCTCGCTTGTTGAACGAAGTGATTCGCCGGTGGGCGTATCAACGAAAAATTTGTAGTTCGTTCAGAAATCAATCGAGATATCGAAAAAACACTGAAATACTTCATTTTAGAAATAAAAATTCTCTTCATTTCTAGTCCAGAACGTTTTTCGGTATCTCTCTTGGTTTCCAAGATAAACCGTTTCTAATGTTAATAAAAATTTTTTGCAAATATGCACAACTTTAGAGCACAATTTCATTGGACTTTATTATTTGTTTCATCGAGATCTACATGCTAGTATTTTTTGCTAATGAGCTCCATGAAATGTCTCTGTTTCGGCTTTATTTACTGGACTAAGTAATGGGATCTCGAAAAAAGAAATCCTGCAGCTTTTGGGAGAAAAGGGGAAATGCCGGATTAGGGATAAAGTGCGCGCGACGAGCTCACCGCTCACGACGGTCCGCTTTCGGCCGGTTATTCAAAATATCGGAAATCGTGAAAATCGAGAATAATTGCTACCCTCCTTGATATAGAACCGGTTTCCGTGAGTGATGATGGGCCAAAGAAATATGTGTCCGAGTTTTCCGATCGCCTCCGAGAAGTAAATCGGCCGGAACAAAATAAATATTTCATAATATTTTATATTACAGGAAATATAAAATGATATTTTATACCCTGATAACACGGTTTGAATCAAACTTTATGCAATCCCACGCGTTTGTATGAAGTTGGTACAATGCAAGGTCCAAACGGTTGACTAAAGTTTGGGTCCACAGTTTGCATTAAATTTGATAAAAAGTTGATCAAAATTTGAATGAAAATTTGATGAAATGTTTTCCTATCATGTTTGACTAACGTTTGGGTCTGCAGTTTGCATGAAATTTGATTATAAATTGATCAAAAATTGATCAAAAATTAATCAATTTTTTATCAAACCGGAAGCAAAAATGGAAAAAATAAAAATTTGATCAAACTTTGACCAAACTTCGTCCAAACATTTGGACCTACAATTAATCAAAGTTTGAATGCAGCTGTGTTATCAGGGTAATTAAATATATTATTAATTTATTGTTAATATGGAAATAATATAAAATCATGTAAAATATTCTAAAAATTATTAGTATGTGATTGTAAAACTCGCCTTCGGCTCGTCTTACAATTCTCACATTCGCTAAAAAAATTTTCTCCCACTAGTTGGGAAATATACTTTGTTCCACGACGTGGGAAAATGCGATTAAAAACAGTCAACAGTTAAACAATGGAGCATTTTTTCCACGGAGTAGAACAAAATAATATTTTATATTGTAGGAAAAATTTTCGATATATGTGACGCCACACAAGAAAAGGGACCTAAGTGCATTTCGCTGTTAGGCTTATCAGTTGGTAGCTTCCACTGACCTGATGAGCCTAACGGTGAAATGCACTTAGGTCCCTTTTCCTGTGCGGCGTCACATATTTTCCTTTTCGATTATCTTGCAGATATATTTTTTACAGCAACATTAAATGAATTTTCGGCATTCTTATGAATTTTTATTTTTGCAATAGAATTGATCAACTTTGATTATTAATATCCAATAGAATATCTGCCATTTCATAAATGTAAAACAATTTTCATTTGAATGTTCGTTTGCAGCAACAGCAGTTTTCACTAATTTTCATTGTCCACATAATTACAATGTATTACAATCAATTGTTGGATAATATTTTTTCTGTAATGTAATTTCTTTTCACCAAGCAAGAAATTTCAACTAATTTTTGATATTCTTTCATAATTATTGACTGTAAAAAATCGTCATCGAATACGAAATTTTCTCATCTGAAATTATACATATTATTTCATATCTATATTGCTTGTGAATGAAAACAGCCTTCCCATTTTTGTAAAGCGAATAATAAATGTTTTAATAAATTGTTATTGGATGAAATTTCCCTCTGTAATTCAGTATTTTCCTATGTTTATTATCATTTTCCTTTAAAATAAAATAGACATTACGGTAACGGTACAGATTACGAAACAGGCCCCAGTCTAAGAACATTATAGTAGAAGTTGCTATTGACAATAAGACAATACGCAACTATTTTCAGCGTATATAGTTATTCGTTGAATAATGCAATTCGTCCGAATTGGTACTAACGGTCGTCCATTGGGACAAGAACTTTTATCTAAAATAATGGCAATAAAAATTATGAAATTAAATTGTACTGAATTAAGTTGCGAATAGAAAAATAAATGAATAATATTATTATTAGATTCAATAATTAATTATCATTAATCAAGAAATATTTTACTACCTATTGATCGAAATTTTACTTTTTTATTTAAATAGTTGAGAATTTTTCCAGGTAATGAACGACTATTCTTTCGAAAATATTTCTACAATACACTGGTATCTCAGGTACCCCACGATGACGAACCACGATGACGAACCCTCGCATAACGAAAACCTCCCTGTGACGAACACTGAAACCTCTCGATAACGAACAATATACATTTAAAGAATATCTATATCGCGTTCGTTATGGGTGGGTTCTCGACGAAAGAGTTGTTCGTTATAAGAAGGTACGAGTGTACTTGAATGTTCAAAAAGTCAATAATTTTGACAGATGAGCAAAAAATTAGTAATAATTGAATGAGTTTTAATTTTTAATTATTCCAAAAAATCAGAGCATAATTAATTCAACAATTTAATAATTCAAGCCATTTCTTTAATAACTTGTTATCGTGTATCAAAAAAATTTTTAATATTAATTTAAATTTGTCTTTATATGATACGCTGAGATCAAAAACAACGCAATTCGTATGCTTATAACATAGAACTTGTTTCGTTTTTGCTCTCAGCGTGTCATATGTAAATCGTGAAAAGTTTTCTTCAGGAAGTACATGGCAATGATTTGCAAAATATTTTTGTAATCCTTTCAGGTTTTGAGAAGTCAAAAATTCAAAAAGTCAAAAGTCAAAACAAGCACATAATTTAGTAATAATTGGAAATATGTAATTTATTTTTATGATTCGAAAAAATTGAAAAATAATTCATTAATATGATTAAATTTAATAATTCAACAACTGATTGGCATACATTACGAAACATTTATATATTAATTTAAATTTTTCGGGAATATGTAAAACTTTGAAAATCTATCTAGGAAATGAATGATAATTCTTTTTTAAATATTTGTAAAATATTTTTATATTTTGAAAAGTCAAAAATTGTTAAAAATGAACAAAAAAATCAGCAATTATTGGAAAAGTTCTGATTCTTCAATTAATTTGAAGAAGTCGAGAAGTGTTTAATAATCTGAAAAATCGAATGTAATTATTTTAGAAATTGGTTATCATTTATCAAGAATTATGTCAATATTAATCAAAATGTTAGTTTTTTATGTAAATCGTTGGAAAAGGCAAAAAATAATTATTTGTAGTTTTGTGGAAATTTAAAACCAATTGCAATTTATTTTCATCCGACAGAATATACATCTAGGTAAAGGAAAAAAATTAATTCCAAAATGAAAAGGCTGGGAGCAAAAGCAGGTCGAGTAGAGACAGAAAATATAGAGTTTTTTGTATATGTCTCTCACTCGAACCCGCTTTTGCTCCCAGCCTTTCAATAATTGTCTACGTTCAAATACACTGCAAAAAATGATGTATTGCCATAAGACATTTTTTGATGCCATTTTTGAGACGCTTTTAGCTGTCTTAAAAAAAACACTAATATAAAACACTTCTGAACTGGAGACTGTGTGTCTCATACAAAGACACGTTTTGAACACCTGTTTTGCAGTGTAGTAATTATGAAAATTAATTTCATACCACATTCAGTCTGGACTGAAAAAAATATTTGATGAACTACCACCATAATTATAGTTGCAGCAACAATAATTCTAGATACAGAACACTACCATACAACTGTGGGTTGTAATAACGTAATATAATGTCATAATAACGATATCTTGGGTTACAATAACACAATTGTATTGTGATAGCAACGAAGTGTATGGTTGTCATCACCATAACGCAAATAACAATACGTATATTGTTGCGATGACATAACAGTTTTTTCCGTGTGTACGGTTAATCCAGAAGTTACTTTTACACTTATATTGTTGAAAATCTCTCCAGGAATTTAATGACAATTCTTTTTAAAATATGTTTACAATACTTTCATGTTTCAAAAACTCAAAAATTGTTAGAAACAAGCCAAAAAATTAGTGATAAACGTAAAAGTTATAATTTTATTAGTTATTTGAAAAATTAAAAAAAATTAAATAATATTATGATTGAAACCAATAATAAATGAATTATAAAACGGCTAGGCAAGAGATAATTATTCACAGTTTTGTGAAAATTTAAAACCAATTAAAATTGGTTTTTACTCAAATACAAATTATATATATCTAAGTCCCTTGAAATAAAAATTAATTCCAAAATTGTGAGCGTCGAAATAATTATTGAAATTAATCAAATATCAGATGAATTATGTACGGTTAATCAAGGAGTTACTTCTGTATGTAAAATCATTGAAAATATCTCCAGGAAATGAATGAAAATGCTTCTTAAAATATTTTTACAATACTTTAACGTTTTGAAACTCCGAAAATTGTGAAACATAAGAAAGAACATTAATAATCGGAAGAGTTATAATTTTATTATTAATACGAAAAATTTAAGAATAACTTACTTATAGTATAATTAAATTCAGTAACTGAATAATTAATTATCATCGATTTTTAGGTCCGTGGCAAATAGAAATAAATTAGAAAAAAGGTAGATGAGAAATAATTTTTCCTGGTTTGGTGAAAATTTGAATCCAATTGAAATTGGTTTTCACTCGTCAAATTATATCTAGATCTCTTGAAATGAAAATTTATTTCCAAATTGTTAGCGTTAAAATAATGATTAAAATGAATTAAATATGACATTCAGTCCGTACGCTTAATCAGGGAGTTTATTTAAAATTTCAAAATCAATTAATACTGAACAACTTCACTTCGTTAGTCGATTTTCATAAAGAGCTTTCAATTATATAAACTTTAATTATTGCAATTGAAATCAATTGAAATTTTTTCGCTCGCCGGTTTCGTAAGGGAAAGAAGAAAAAGACAAAAAGACAGCGTTAAAAAAAATTGCTGCAATATTTCAATATATCGATAAGTTAAATATTGATGAGAATGAGCAAAAATTTTAGCAATAGTTGGCTGAGTCGTATTACAATAAATTCAAAAATTGGAAAAGAATACAAAAATTCGATAATTAAATATAATAATCAATAAGTTAATTATTACTATTGTTGAGAATTATGTGAATAGCCATCAAAACTTTACCTTCATATTTAAACTGTTCCAAATGTATTCAGAAAATTAATGACAGTTTTGTTTTAAGATTCTTGAATTATTGTAATGTTTTCGAAAGTCAAAAATCGTTAAAAATAAGCAAAGTAAATTAGTAATAATTGTGAAAATTCTAATTTGCTTATCAATTTCACACCAAACTAGTTAATTACCGCATTTTAAAATGAAATTCATTATCTAAATGGTTTCTAATTAATCTCATTGTTTCTTCGAACAGCGAATCGATTAAAATGCGAGGTCATAATGGAAAAGAAATATGAACATGTTGTGTGTAATATCAGAATTTTTGTATAACAATTTTATTGAGTGAAAACAGTGCGGAAAATTTAAAAATTAAACTTCCGAAATTTGAATGAATATTGTGAATTTACCAATTGCAATTAAAATTGTGGAATTTGAAACATTTCGAACGACCGCTTATGCGACAAAAATTCAATCGAAATTTCCTACAAAGTTTGAATAAAGACTAATTGGATTACAAAGTAATAATTCAATTGAATTGAGGAATTCTTCGTTCCAATTGTATAAAGTAAGTTATAATAGTTCGATTGGCAAGAATTTTCTTCGAGATAGAAAAAAAATTATTTCGCATGGGGAAAAAATATTCAACTATACATGTATTGTATTGGCGGAAAACAAAATGATTTTCTGCTCGTGTCAAAAACTAAATTGTTTATAAAATGGAATGTCATATGTATTAATTACAAATGTCTTGCATGCACGAATGCAGGCGCTTAAATTAATTTAAAAGTATGGAAATAATTTTTTTTATAATTCAAACATATATTATACGTATTATAAAAATGGATACTCGTAGTTCTATCAATACTGGGTATGAATTAATATGTATCGGTGAGAAAATTTGTAATTATACTATAGATACATATGTAAGAAAGTGCATTATTTCATTTTTGTAACATCCATCTGTATGTTGAAGACCATTTTTGAAATGAAAATGAGTCTATAAATTTGATTCAAGTTTAATCAATATTTAATCGAAAGTATATCAAACTTTGTATCATAAATAAAGTAAAACTTTGATCAAATAAACAACGGAATTTACTATATATTATATTTGATCGAACGCGTGCATGACGAAGGAGGTTGACTGATGTTACATTCAAACGGATTACCAGAATGAAGGAATCCTGCGCGCATGCGCTTATGTTACACACAATAATCACACACATTAGTCGAATACGCGGGTGTCAAAGGTACAGCTGGCAACAGCTGATGCTCTGTAAATAATAAATACTCTGTTATCAGCAATCTTCTGAGTCAGTGATTAATATTTCGTGAGTGAACAAGTGAATTTTAGCCTTGGATTACGGTGAAGTGCGTTCATTGAGTTGAGTTGTTTTGGCGTAGCTTTGCTGTACGCCAGTGGTAAATTATTAATTACGCATAGTCGGTGAATGCATGTAGCCGTAGAATAAATTGTTTGCACGCACAATTTATTAAACGAATTACTATTTTTGTGTGGTAAATTAGTTTCCGACACAAACAGTAATTTTTCAATTCATTGCAAGAATCTGGCAAATTCAATTTTTCTAAAACTTGATTGTCAAGTTTTCTATACCCTTACCATTTGTAAGTGTGATGCAAGAAAAAGTTTTTCCAATTGCGATGCAAAATAAAGTGTTTGCATGTTGTTTTTTGACAATATGGAAAACGTGCCAGTGGTTTTGGAAAACAACTTTGCAGTTCAGTGAATGGTAGGCAAAAAAGGATAGCCGCTTTCTTGCAAAATTTACAATAATGAACAGCAGAAATAATTTCCACCCATGGACGGGGGTAATATTGTTTGTGCAATAGTATCCTCTTTGATAAATTGTTTGCACGCACAATTTATTAAACGAATTACTATTTTTGTGTGGTAAATTAGTTTCCGACACAAATAGTAATTTTTCAATTCATTGCAAGAACATAACAAATCCAATTTTTATTTGAATTGTCAAATCGAATAATAATATTTTCCTTCGAAATATTGTATAATTCGATATTGTACTTATACGTATTTATTCTCATATTTTATATTTTCCCGCCAATGCATTTTTAAATGTCAGCGGAAATAATATGTAAAGAGAATAATTATTGAAACAATTTTTACATGTCACTCTGTTTTATGCACTTTACATTGAGTTTGACATTAGCCCGATTTACCGGCCGGGCGATTCACTGATATTTCCCTGCCATCGATAACACTGTTCTTCAATCTTTGATCATATCGGCCACTCTTTTTTTTTCCGCGCCGGCTGAAGTGGCGCTACTTCCCGCGAGGAAAAAAAAAGAGAAAGGGAGGGCCCGCGTCGGAGTTCCCAATCGTCTTCCGTGTCATCTTAAAAGGGCCGCGCGCATATTAACTTCAAACAAAGATTTTGCATACATTTGAAGGGCCCGAAGTAAATGAAATCTTAACTTTCAACAGTTGCTTAACTCTCGACTCTGCTATAAGAATTCCGTATGCGATCTTGCAAACGTTCCGCAATGATCCTAGCTGCGAAGAACTGTCAGCGAAGGCAAACGGCTGCATCAATATGTTGAAGAAGTGTGTGTCGATAATGATTCCACACCCTAGTACTTCTGAGGATGATTTTAATCGAATTATCAATGGAGGTACGACTCTACCTGCACGTCCTTGTAATTCATGTTCATTGATGGTGGAAAGAACGTTACTAGAAACAGGTAAAATACATAACTAAACAGAAAATTTTTTCTAGTTATTGCGTACTAATATTTTTTACTGCCGTAATCCAGGCATTTAAAATTATTATCACATGCCTCGGAGCCCAATTTTGCCTCACTCGGGTGGCAAAAATGTGACTTACCATGTGAGGTACTGTGCGCCACAAAGACAAAGGTTTTCTCGCGAGTACTCGTCAGCAGTTGAAAAGTTCTGAAGAATTTTCGAATGAATTTTTTTTCTCTTTTGTACGTCGGACAGTTCATTTTTTATTCAAAAATTTTAGTTTCTAAATCTAAAAATCCTAATTTTCGGAAATTTGAATTTAAAAAAATTCCGAAATGAGTTCTGACGCAAGTTCTCATTCGCAGTTGAAGAATTCTAAAGAATATTACCATACATTTTTTTTGTAAGTATAATAATAGTTCATTTTTCAACTAACGATTTAGGTTTCAAAATCTGAAAATAATAATTTTTGGGAATTCCAATCAAAAACTGAACTAGCAACTCGAAGTATTCACATGGCTTAAAATCAAACGAAAAGTAAACAACTAGGAATTGTTACAATCTTCTACACCCCCTATATGTCTTATAACAAGGCTCGCGCTTGTCAGAAAGTCGGACGTTCTTGCGTTGCGAACACTGAAGTGGGAATAATGGAAGTGAGGAGAACGTAACCAATGTAAAACTTGGAAGTGTAAATAAAGCGGAATGTAACAAATGCGAAGTGTAACGAAATGGAGTTGCGAATGTATTCTTGAAAGAGTTCTGACGCGAGTTCTCGTTAGCAGTTGAAAAGTTCTGAAAAATATTCGGCTGAATTTGTTCGTACGTATAAGAGTTTATTGTTCATTAAACAATTAAGATTTCAAAATCTAAAAGTCCTAATCTTGGAGAATCTGAATTAAAAACAGTTATAAAATGCGTTCTGACGCGATTTCTTGGTAGCAGTTGAAGAATTGTGAAAAATATTCGAATAAATTTGTTTTGTAACTATTGTAGTTCATTTTTATTCAAAATTGAGTTTCAAAACCTAAAAACCGAAATTTTAATGAATTTCAATCAAAAGCTATGATTGAAAGAGTTTCGACGCGAACTATCGTTAGCAGTTAGAGTTATAAAGAATTTTTGAATGACTTTTCATGGTAACCTGACAATTCATTTTTCATTAAACAATTTATGTTTTGAAATCTTAAAATCCCATTTCTTCAGAATTTTAAAAAGAAAACTACTCCGATATGAGATCTGACGCGAGTTCTCGGTAAAAGTTATAGAGCGCTAATGAATTTTAAAATGTCTTTTTTCTGTAAGTCTTATAGTTCATTTTTTATTCAAAAATTTAACTTACAAAATTTAAAAATTCCAATTTTTGAGAATTCGTATGTAAAAATTTTCCGAAATGAGTTATGGCACAAGTTCAAGTTAGCAGATACAGGGTTTTGAAC
>JABFQI010000001.1:0-112830 GCA_022816925.1 Trichacis sp. ZL-2020 | reverse complement strand
GGGAGTCGCCGCGGATCATTTTGACTTCCGGTTGCTCGGGGCACCGAGTCGCCTCGCCAAGGTGGACTCGGTTAATCGAGCAACCGTGATTCTTTTTAACTTTTAAACATAATAATAATAATAATAACAACAATAATAATAATAATAATAATAACAACAACAACAACAGCATCAACAGTTGACAAATAATAATGAAAGAGATATACATGTATGATGAAATAATAATAGAATATCAAATATTACAACTTGAATATTTTTCGCACATGAGTATAATATATATATATATATATATATAGAGATATAGTTTAGCAGAGTCGATCATTAACGACAAAATGGGATTGATTCATTGATTTCCGATATGGATTTTTTGACGTAGATTAAATGATGATGAAATTTTTGTAGGACAAATAAAATCTATGTTTGAGTAGTAATGGTAATTTCAAATAACATTACAGTTTGATATACGTGAATACAGATGCCCGTCCTTGTTGCGCTTCTAATTTTTGATATGTTTATTTCACATTAAATGTCCCAAAAAAATACATATCCAGAATTTTAGTAATTGAGATCAAAGAAAAAAATTTTTCTTTTTTCGGTCTGTTTTACTTGAACGCGAATGCGATGCTGGTATTTTTTCGCCGCAACTCTCTCGTAACTTAGCCACCTTGGAGTTGTTGTTTATTGTTCCACGTTTATAATTGTTAACGACAGATTATGCTTCTCATCTTTGATAATACAATTATCGGATATTTTGAATGCATATTATGGAAGAGTGCACAATATAGATATTCATTCTGCATGTATATACACAAGCCCATCTGTCTATGACGTACTTTTTTATATTTCCATTCATTTGGGTTTCGCATGATTAATATGATGGAAAAGTCATAAGCAAAGCTACCGCAACGAATGTTGATCATTTTAGGACACTTTTTTGGAGAATTTTCCATAAATTACCCCTGAAAAACCATGAATGACCGTTTTGTCCAAACACTTACAGGAAAGTTTTTTCTCGTTATACGGACCAATACAAAAGAATCTGGAGCGCTTATTGAAGATTTTGACAGAACTTTTATTTTTAGTCATCTCAGGTCACTTTTGGACATAACAGATCACGCGCTCTATATTCAATCGATGGGTTCAAAATGTGAATTTCACTAGAATCGCCAATCTATAATGATATTCGTCAAGCAAGGCCAAGTACACGATTTTTTTTTCACCTTCCAATACCATCATCCACGCCGAAAATATCCTTTTTTTTGCCATAGTACAACTGGGGGAGGAAAAGTAGGTACATTTCCCTCCGCTATGGGAAAGCTTACTTTTCTTATTCATCAAGTTTTCGTTCCATTCTCGTGCCGTGAACAAGAATAAACTATATTTTCGACAATTATAAAAATATGCTATTGATTTCCTGTTCCTGAGATTTAAATTTTCGACTCGTTCTGTTTGAATACACAAAGAAGGCGTGACTTTGGTGTTCGACTACAAATTCTGGGTTTTGTTGCAGCTATAGACATGAAGGGGCCTGTGTTCGTCGCTCAAGCCAACATCTAACGTCTACAAAACCCATGGGCTTCCGAAGGAAAACTTCACAGTCTTAATTTATCGCTCGTGAACGCGTATTTCAAGGGACTGTATTTGCAGTTATTTGTTTTCTGAGACCATCAGGTATTTATTTTGATTCTATGACGATATATCTTATGCCGCGACAAAGTAATTTTTGATATTCGGTTCCGACAACAATCCTGCTCGAAAAAGTTTTAACCGTTCTGTTTTTGGCATATTTTATTATTTTTACAGTCAAATTGAACTGCAAGGGCAGCTATCGGATACAAGTGTAATGGAGCAAGACGAGCCACTTGTCACCTTTCCGTGTCACCCTGACAAACGGCCGAAGATTAAAGATTGGCAAAAACTAACTGCCGCCATCCCTCATGTTCCCGGATCAGCTTATGGAATTCTATGTGGCAAACAAAATAATCTGCTGGTTGTCGATTGTGATCGGATAAAAAAAGACGGTGAAAATCTCGACTCGCTCGACGGTGTGCAGGTTTGGCGAGACTTGGAAAAACTACACAACTACGCACCCGGCCAATATACGCTCGTCGTGAAGAGCCAAAGCGGTGGATTGCATTATTGATGTTCTGAATCTCGACGAATGATCGACAAGTTCCCGAGATATATGGGGTGACACTGTGCAAAAAACAACCACAACGATATTCAATTCGAAATTGTCAATACCACGAAAGCATAAAAATCGTTTTGCGATTCGTCTAATGAATAAGATTCGCCATCGAGCAAAATGGAAGTCACACGATTTGTTTTTAAATACCACATTGCAAATAAATATGACTGTGGATGTGTATATATTGCTGATTTTGTGACACGTAACAATGGTAGATGAAGAAAGAAATGCTCCAAAAAATATTGATAATGTGATATAAGCGTATCAATGACTTTGTCATTTCCAATAACATTTTTGCGCATGCGTGCACATCACCTCGCGGCAGCAATGTATTTAATCAAGATTCGGATTTAATTGCTAGTAAAGCAGATACCTTTGTTTTTTAAATATGTGTTGAAAAAATTTTCAAACAAAAAATTCTGGATTCCAGTCTGTCATTCTCCTTAAAACCTCATTTAAAATCACATATAATCCATCGAAAAGTTTTGCGCAAATGTATATTTTTTTTGGATTTTCATAAAAAATTTAGTGTAATAAAAATTTTACCCAAAGCGACTGTAAAAAGTATATGATTTTTACTCAAATTTTGAAGTTGAAATAATTTTAATCAACATGAATGATGCTTTCAGTTGGTCTCAGATTAGAATAAATTGTTCTCATAAATTTGAAAAGTTTCGAAGAAGAAGAAAATTTTTGTTCACTAGTCAGTAAAAAAAACCTTATTATTGAATCGTATTTCATGAACAATTTGTTTAATTAACTTCACAAACAGTATTGCAAAAACTCTGAATTTCTCATGCCCCTAAGGGAAAAAAATTTTTATGAAATATTCCTGGGATATTATTCGAAAAGGTTCCAACAATATCTCTGTGTCCCACCTATATCGTACAAAGATAAAAGTTGAAGTTATAATTCACAAATATTTCTAAGGAAATATTTCAGAAAATATTTTTTGAATATTCTCGGTATCTTTTCCATACTATTGTCCTTGTAGAACGAGGATCGCACATAGAACACATTTCAGTAATATTCTTATAACCTAATGTGTTGTAGTGTATTTTATACATTGTTTTCTACAGAATCACTCATGTCTTGTAATATTCTTCATTTCCTCAACATTTTTTGATAACAAATAGTTATTTGAAGAATAAAAACAAGAGATTAATCATTTCACGCCGTCAGAAGTAATACCGATTTTTATGTTTTTTCAATTAGTTTTCGAAATGTAAAAAAAACAGCTCCAAATATCATAATATGAATGTAGAATGATTATCGTGCTTAGAATTCAACATTGAATGCAACACATCTGGCATAAAAAATTCGGTATAAATTATGAAAATGCGCCTTTATCGAGGCGCATGTAGTACAGGTACGTTCCTAGAATTTCGTCTAACCTGGCTTTACCGTTTTTCTACAAATTTACGGACATATTTTATAAGCTATTAAAAATTTTACAATATAAATGAACCATGTTGAAAGTTTTCTATAATGTTTAGCGTTTGAAAAAAAATTTATAACATTTATCATTATCATTATTTTTTATTCTCATCTGAAATATATTAAATGACGATAAATTAAAATTTATCAACTACGGAGGATCACGAATTTCTTTTTTCGCACTATAAAATTGTTGCCATGAATTTCCGATTGAGTTTTTGCGAATCACAAGCTGCATTATATGGAAAACGAAAAATGAAATTCGCCTTATCGAATAATATGCCCCAAAGAAACTTCACGAATAGATGGATAATTGATATCATCAGTTGAAGAAAATCACAAAATACGCAATGACGTAATTAAAAATTTCCATCATTCAGAAATAAACAATAATTTATCGATTGATCATAGGATTCTTGACTTAATGATTGAATCGTTAAGTTACCTTCATACGCATTTTTTAGTTAGAGTAAAAATTTTCAACTTATTCATTTACTTTGAACTTTTTGCTTATTTCAAAAAATTGTTGAATTCTTAAACATTCAACTACGACAAATATCTTTCAAATATAGTTTTCATCAATTTTCTGTCTAAAATTTCCATCGATTGAAATGCAAACGCAGTAATTTAGAAAACATCATACCATTTCTTGATCAATGATTTCCAGTGGTAGAATCCTTGAATTGAATATTGATATTTTTCAATGATTCTTTATTCTATAAAATTATAACGAAAAATCATAAACTTTCAATTGTCCCTGATTTTATCCTCTTATTAACAATAATTTTGTACTTTTTGGATAGATGATACAAACTTTGAAAATTTTCGGAAAAGCTGTCGTTAGTGTATGATTGATTTTCGCAAAGATTCGAATATGAACGTGTTAATTTTTCTCGTTTAATATTGAAATAATTTCTTACGTACAATAATAATTTGAAGATGTATTCAATTCAAATGTCGAATCCTTGAATTAGGCTTCAACTTTATTAATTAATCAATAATAGATGAATAATGTTGCGATTGCCATTTATTATTTACTCATTTTCATCAATTTTTGACTTTACATAGTATCTGAAAAGAATTGTTGGAATATTTTTTTGACTAAATTTGCATCTATTTAGTGGAAAAAATTTGAACGATTTACGAAAAGGAAATTTAGCATTACATCGAATATCGCTATGAACGTTTATGAATCATGGTCAATTACTCGATAATTGTATTTTATTGATGGGTCGTCAAGTGTTTTTTAAATTTCATAAATTGATAGAAAAATGACGTTTCGTTCAAACTTTACCAATTTTTTTGCTTATGCATATTAATTCTAAACTTTTCAAAACATTAAAATATTGCGAAATCATTCTGAAATACATAGTCTTTTGTTCCCTGGAATAATTTCCAAATAATTTACATAGTTTTGCTTTGTCGTTTTTTGAATGATATTCGAATCGTTCTTCATATACCTGAATCACCGAATTCCTTACTGAATTGAATTGATGAATTCTCTGATTAAAATTTTTTTAATCGCTACATTTATTTCGAAATTCGAAAGAATAGTATTTGAGATGAATTTAATTCTCATTCTGAATGATTTTCGACTATTGGAAGATTCAAATAATGTCAAAATATTCTCAAATTAAATGTTATTTTCTTTCTTGGAAAAATATTTGAAATTTTTCATGTAAAAGTGAAACGACAATGAAAATTGACATATTTTTTTGGCCAAGGTAAATTACATTCATAGTTTAGTGGAAAATGTAAAAAATAGAAAATATAAATTGATAGCGTTGGAATAATTATACAAAATTTTCTAAAAAACGCTAAAAAGTCTGACTTGGATGTGTAATTAGAAATACGGAAAAAAACTATCTTCCTAAAAATTATACAATATTTTTTCGTATAATAGATAATGAACAAAATTAAAGTCGATATTTTCGGACAACTTCATTCCCAGGACACAAAGAATAGTATATAGATTCGTAAATTGTCCGTCCAGGTGAATAATTTTTCATTTTGCAATTTTTTGGTCACACGAAAATCAAACACCTCTTCTAGAAAAAAAAAATCAAAATTTCAAGCTCCGTTGGAATTGAAATCGATGAAAAAAACTGTCATACCGGTACAATTATGTTTCATAATACCGTTGCCTACTTTGTTTGTTTGGGAAAACCTGTTCGTGCGTAACAGGGCTTTCTCGAAATTATGCAATTGTAAAAAACAATATATCAATGTATGTACGAAAAAATTGTACCAGAACATTATGAGATTTTTTGAAACCATTTTTACTCATTTTTGATTTCACAGCCGAAAATGTAATGACTCCGTGAATAGGCATTGTTGAAAATCATTTCTAGACTGCCGAAATTCTAATGTCTTTTATTTTTCAATCCGCACTAAGCTAGTAAAAGGGCCTGTGTAACGTCACCTGAAAAATGACGGTTATGTGGTCCCTCACGTGACAGGTTAAATCAGTGGTGGTGCAAAAGTGCCAATCGACGCCACTGAATAACGCACAATGTAATTATTTAACCTTTCCTTTTTTTTTTTTTATTATGACCTACAAATGGTTGAAGATGGCGTCGTCAATATCAAATTGAGAATTTTTTACCGTTATACGTTTCAAAGTGTTTTCAAATTTTTACAATAAATCCAATTCCAAAGAATGGTAACGTGGCCTTTTCTTTTGTTTTTACAAATGTGAATTTCCTTCTCCATTTCATCATCAAGATTTGAACAAAAAAATCTTGTAAAATTACAAAGACAAATTTTCAATGCACAAACCGAAATATATTTAATTGCCCACTCCTCTTCACTTGTACGTTATCATAATGATTACAGTATATAAATATATTTTTCGATGTTGATAACTTGTACCATGTCGACGTGGAAAATGTGTTCCAGGTATACAAACTTCAAATGAAATAAATTGATGGAATATCATTTAAATGATAAAAATTATACGTCAATATTAAAAAATACAAAAAAATCAGATATCAATTTAAAAAATTGATGGTAGAAACATCTTTGTTTGCATACCGATAATATCAAACGAATTGACGTCGCAAAATATTCATTTCGAGATGTATACGTGTATAAGAAGATAATGATGTCAATAAAATTATGAAACAATAAGTATATAATAATATATCATCAAAACATTACAGGAGGTGCGCTATGTCGTTCGGCGATGCGATACAAAATACGAATACAAATGGTTCATATTTATCGATCGGCTGATATATTTTTTTGAAAAAACATGTATTATAAATTAAAAGTGGGTTCAGTGATGCAATACAAGTTTTCTCAATTGAAATCTAGCGTGACAAAAAAATTATCCAATAGCCTCCTTTACACTGCAAAGACGAATATCTTTATTCCGCGTGATGAAAAATTCCGTTGCTCATCACAAATTTCACATTTTTTCAGTCTCACATAAATTTCAGGTAATTATTCATTATGTCATAACCCAGACACTTGAAATACAATATTTAATTATAGCGACCACAAAAGCGCGGTAAAACGATTTTGGTAAGGAAGTGGGGGGAGTGAGCAAGCTTGAGGAAGGGCCGACTAAACGTTGAGTCGCAAGTGAAAATCTTTTAAACAGGGTAGAAATAACGTCATCTAGAAGACACAGTGACTTGTTGTGGGATTAAACGAGTTTTCCGCCCCTCCCCATGCACAAGAGCCAGCCAAAACCTATTATTAGCCGTCTTAATATATATCTGTATACGGAATGACTTTTTCCTGTCCGGCAGACAAATTTCTTCTGACGTCAGCCAAAATTTAATCTCTCAATTTATGGCTGTCATATTTCGAGCACGGGACAAAACTTTCGTCTCTAAACGTGTAAAGATGGTAGCGATAAAAAAGTTTTTATTTTGCCGTTTCTTTACTATTCGTCATATATTTTCTCGTACTGGGAATTCCAATGATTTGTATTGTTTATAGGAAATCTCTCATTCTTCGGATTTTTTTAAAAATCAACTCGATCCCATATAGAAATAGAGTCGAAAAACTAAACGTCGATACATACAACTATACATACGACTGCTGAGAAAAGATGAAGACACAAGGGCATGTTTTAACGTGACGTGTCAGCTTCATTGAGAGAATCAAAGGGGCGTCAAGAATACAAACTTTTATCGGAAAGCAAACGCTGGGAGAGGGGAAAGAAATTTAGCTCGAGACAACGTAAAAGGGCGTCAACAATACGGAACCAATAACGGAGACGCGTGGCCCACTTCACACTCATAAAAGGGTCGCGAGACAAAGTGTAAATCTCAGAGTTCCCCCCCCCTTCTCAAATTCTTCCGCGCTTGTCAACAAAAACGTCTCAGTTGCCATCTCTCTGCCGTAGAGTTTACACATTGAGTGCCGTTTCCGTATTTTCACTAGTCGAAGAGCGAGTTTTTTCAAAACACAAGTAAGAATACATTACTTTCCTTATAAAATCAGACCTGCCGAGGGAATTTCCAGGGAATTCCGCATCTGTTTTAATGTTCCTCGAAAACTATAGATCACTAGATATCGAATTTTCGACAAGTCTTCGATGAGACAATGTTTTCCCGAGTAAGATATTTTCATCATTCTTTTTGTTTTTTAACTGTTATCATCAAATGTGCATTAGCAGACAAGATTGTTTTTAAGAAGTTGATAAAAAAAAATATAATCAAACCATAGCTTAATTACTGAAAAACACGTCAATATATTCGTTTGATTACAAATTATGTGAGATTTAAGACATTAAAAGTGCAATTAAAGGCAAATATTTCTTTCATTAATACGAAGATCACGATTTTTAGTGAAAAAGACAGTTCCGGCGTTACAATTTGAGCAATAGTGTTACCCTTTTTTTAAATTGTTGCAATATACAACGGATATCATTAAATTGTGCCGCAACTTTCGCATTAATGTAGAATTTCATACAGTTTTGGGCAATTCCGCATTTATGTTACAAAAAAGGATGTTATACTTCAAAACTCAGTATTGTTGCGTCGTGAAATACAGTCACCTATTGTCAAGGGTGTTGCTCGATATTTAATCAACGAGTTTCTTTAAAATAAAAGAAATTGTTTCAAAAAATATTGCTTATGGTCTTGATACGAAGTCTACTTCAGAGTCCGAATCCCACTCTGATCGGCGGGGAAAAAGGAGTCCGATCGCGAACGCTCTAATTCCGAGAAAGGCGAGAGGAACGTAACGGCCCGACCCGAGTCAGTGACGTATCTTTTCTCGACCATTGTCACGTGCACGCGTTTTTTGAAAGGAAGCAGAATATTGAAAAGTTCGCCTCGAGATACGAGTCTGGTTTTTCCTCTGACTCGAGACATCGGAATGTTTGCTTTAGAGATAAGCGGAATACTGGAACGAAATAATTGGTCCCTCGAGAGTTGTTAGGAGTCGCATTTGAGGGAGTGGGATTCGGGCTTCAGTGTACATCACCTAGGAATGATGTGTTCGTTTACATGGATCGCAAATTTTTTTCAGTTTTTCATTGAGGATATATCTATTACGATGTCACACATTCTTCCAAGATCTCGCTCGTTTTTTCTACATCATTCCAATCGGTTTCTATACAATTTTGATTTAACTCTCACCCTTCACGTTTTTCCATGTTTTTCATGAGCTTTGAGATAATTCACAACTCGAGATACGTGAAAGATGATTTTTTCAATGCCATACATATGGAGTTTATAATTTTTTTTTGCAAATATAAATTGCTCAATGTTTATAAAAAAAAGGGCAAAAAATGTTCAACATTTATTCTGTACCGAAATGTAGAGAAAATTTTACTTCGCTAAATGTAGAGAGGCCGTGGATATAATTGTATGTCAATGTTTTACAGTAAACCATGCCGCCTCAGAAAACACGGCGTCACACAAAGAACGCTCAATCTTAAAGTTTCCGCCTGAATATTTTGCGCGCTTGACTGCAAAAACAATCCAGTTGTCATCTCTCTCCCCTCGTGTTGATACATCGAGTGCCGTTTCCGTATTTTTACGTGACGAGAAACGAGTTCTTTTGAAACAAACATGAAAAAATATATTTATTTCTTGGAAAAATCAGAAATTCCGAGGACATTTTTTTAGACACCTCCGAATCTCGTTTAATCTTTCTCGAAAACTATAGATCGCTCTGTATCGAATTTTCGACTCGTCCACTGTAAAATTCTTTAGGTACCGACATGAAGTGCACTCCAGGGGCTAGAATTTGTTACTGGCGCAAGTGCACCTCGAGTTTTCGCGTTCAGCGCGCCACCTGGCGAGGGCTGTACTGAGTGGAACTCAAATCATAATATGTGCCTGCATGTGACGCAGTTCTTTTTGTTTCAACAATAAATCAATTTTTAAATCCTCTTTTAATGATGTAAAGAAACATTTTAAGAGAATACTTTGCAGTATCGAGTACGTAAATTTTCGCTATTACTTCAGTTATTTACTAATCTTGAAACGTATAACTATTAGAAACATACGTTATGAATTTTATTAGAAATTCAATTTTTTATAAAATTAAAAGTCTTTATTCAAGAACCATTGCGATTTGCATGAAATTTGAGAATTCCACAAAGTTAATTTTATAGGAAATATATAAAAGTTTTCAATTTTGATAAAACGGGTTTGTGGAAAAATTGAAATCGAATTTTTTTTAATAAAATTTTTTATTATTGAACCAAACTTCTGTGGAAAAATTTGCAACTGTGTGAAAAAAATTTCTCAATTTTCAGAAACATTTCAAGGTTTCAGAAGATAAGTTGAATATTAATTGAAGATGTTGAATGAAATCCCGGTTAATGAAAATTGAAATTTTCATTAAATTTTCGTAAAACTCGGCTCATAAAAGTTCTTTTAAAAGTTTTCGATTGACTTTCACAAATTTTATAATCACTAGGATGTCAAAAAGTTTCGCGGAAAATTTTCTTTGACAAGTGGAATATCATGATTTTTCAGTATGTAAAATTGATACATGAACCAAGTTGTAATAATGTATTATTTCATTATTCAATTTGTATTGACTGAAAATTTTATTTTACAGTATTTTTGTCGCAAATAACGTCTTAGATCGATCATGCATTCCGAGATTTTTCTGGCCATCATTGCGCAGAAGTTTAGCTAACCTCATCCTGATCGAAATGTATAAACAATGTTAGTTTTACATCGGTCAAACACGATTGACTCAAATGACCTTCATGAAATTTCTTTAGTATGTTCGACGAACCGCTCATTTAATAAAATTTCGAGACCGAATTTCACGAAAAGTTTAATAAAATTCCGTCAAATTTTTAATAAAATGAAAAAGTGTCTGAAATGTTAAATTTTTTCTTTTCTGAATAATCTATTTGCAAAATGTCATTGAAAAATGAATTTAAAAAATTTGTTTATAAATTGATCATAAGCCCGTTTTATGGAAATTCTAAATTTTATGAAATTCACTTTACAGAATTTTTATATGATCAACTTGTTGAAATTTGAAAAAAAAAATTGCAATGGTTTTCATAAACATATTTGCATTTCATTAAAAAATCAATAGTCTTTGATGACATTCATAATTACGAGCGGTAGTCTAGAACAACGCTCAAAAGATGGTGAAAAAATAATTACAGAAATATCAACAGAAATATTAACTGAAATATTGTCAAGAACTTGGTTAGAGTTATGGAAAATTTTGAATTCCCATAAAAATATCATAGAGATTGGCATTTTCAATTATAAAATGACTGCATAAAGATGCGGTAAAAATTTTTTACAGTACAAAATCTTGCATGAAAAATATCAACCGAAATGTATATTTTTCGAAACCACCCATCCACACTACCCTTTTTCCAAACAACTAATCTTTTTTTTACCTAACAAAAACTTTTATAATTCAAAATATAATGACTCTAATGTTGGATATATCAATAAATGTGAGGTTATACCTTGAATTTCATAATCATCTGCATATGACAAAAAAAATCTCAGAACTACGAACTCGATATATAAATAAATCATTGTAGCTGAAAACTTCAAATTGAATAGTCTAGTTTTCGGCTTTAGATAAAGCTCACTTTAGGACATAATTATGTATAAATCAATATTAAAATTAAAGGGGCTGGAAAATATATTGCTTCAACCATTCACTTTAAAATGTGATGCGATACTGAACAATAACACTTTTCTGCATGAAACACAACATAGCTAAAAGATGAATCAAATTTCAATTTCAACATTTTATTTATGTTGAGCTAAGCTTGAAAATTTTGTATTCTGCTGTTTATTGATTCTTTATTTCCAGTCTTTTGGGTGAATATCATCTTTGAAAACTCGTCTTTTCTCGAAATTTGTTTCTTTATCTAATATTTCTTCTCCATTTGAATTATTGACGTTGTTTGATTCTATAATCTTCAGTAAAAACATTATGATTCAAAAAAACCTGTCTAATATTGTTCTTCTGTTCTTTTATGTGGTAGATGATTAATAAATTGGAAGTTTTTATTGCCTCTATTTATTTAACTTTGAAGCCATTGGTTTAATGAAGTTTTTGTTACGTAGGCAAGACAAAGATTTTTTGTTAATGAAATAAAATGTAGTGTGGATGAGGCAGTTTTTAACAAAAATTTTTTTAATCAAAAAATTTTTTTATAATTAAATCTCAAACGAATGCACACAATTTCTAAATAACTGGTGTTCGTTTGTCAACTTAATCTTGACGAGAAAAAAAATATTCAAATACAAAAAAGTCCCTTTGTGACAAAGTATTTTGTGAAAGATTGAAAACATATATTTTATGAAAATTTCATACATTGTTTAATTTCAATGAAATGGTCTAATAAAAAGTGTATAATATAAGAAAAAAATTAATCATTGAAGAAAAAAACACAACTTGATTAACTAAATATGTAGAATTAAATATTTGCTATCAATATTTAACTTTTTTTTCGAAAAATTAAAATGGTCTCTTTCAAGAACCAAAATTATTCATAAAATTTTCTTTCAATGATAAAAAGTTTTATTAATAAATTTTTCTAATAATGAGTTCATTAGTTCATTTTATGAAAGATAAAATTTTTATGAAATTTGTGTGAAATTAACTTAATGAAGTTTTTATAATAATAAATTGACATTTGTAAAGATATATGTGATTCTAAATTTAAAAAAATTTCTGATCGTTTTTAGAAAAATTTTCTGAATTTCCTGAAACATAAGGCGTTTTTTTTATAAAATTCATAATCGCTAGGGGTCGTCTACAGCCAAGCTCAAAAATTCATGGAGATATATTAACAGAAATAATTACAAGAACTTCGTTAGAATTACAGATCCGTCAGATGAAGACAGTATTTATATGTAATTAGTCCTCGCAATACTAAATGTTATGACAAATTTTGAATGTCTTGTAATGATTTCATACATATTAAAAATTATCATTCTCTAAGGACACATAATATTTCAGGAATATTCCGAGTTTATTTGTTCGGTATGAAACGAAAAGCCCAGAAGTAATTGGAATATATTTTTTTTCATCAAAGAATATCTCATCAATACTTCTCTGTCCAAATCAAACGTTATCCCCACAATATTCTTTGAAAATATTTTTGGTATATTTTTAAAACATGAAATCAAGTAAACACAGAAAGTAATTCAATTTACAAAGCGATTTTTTTTCTAGAAAATAAAAGGGCTATATAATGTAAGGTTATTAACAAGAGAAAAAAAATGTTCTGAATATATCTTTCAATATTATTTCTGGTCTGTTAAAGGGAAGTTTTCGAAAATATACCAGGGATGTTTGAAAATATACCGAGAACATTTTTGAAAAAATTTTTGAAGATATAAACGTTCAATTCGAACATAGGAATAATCTCAAAATATCCCTTCTCCCGAAGCTGAATTGAAATGGATTGTAATGGATTAAAATTAATTCAAATTCAATCTTTCTTAATCCGATTTGATCCATTCAATCGAATTAATTATGTGTGGATCGAATGAATCGGTATAAATGCAATTCAAATCCAAAAATATTTTGAATGCAATTCAACCGGGAAAATCAAGATTTCATTCTATCAATATAATCAATATATTATAATGCAGAACTAATGTAGTGCTCATTTTTAAATTCAAAATACATTCTTATTCTGAATTCTGTTATTGATTTGCAAGGAAAATAGCTGTATTCTATTTGAATGGATCAAACTTAATGAATCCAATTCGAACCTCAAGATCTGGCACAAGAATTTGCATTGAAATGTATCGGAAAATTTTGATCTTTCTCAATCCAGCTTTGGCAGCTGGGATATGCTCAGATTAAAGGAAAATGGTTTTGTATATTTCTGGGACATTTTTTTTTAAGCTGAAAAAATATTGTTGGGATATTTCTGGTGTATTATGTGTGGTGAGGGATTATAAAATAAGTTGATATGAAAATTTAGTAACAATTTGTTCACAGTAAAAAATCTTGCATGAAAAATTTCTACAGAAATATATGAGCATTGAAAAAATTTTACACCTGTAGATTAAAAATTTGTGGTTTATTCTTCGAGGTCTGTTATCATGAAAAATAAAATGAAAACAGACCATATAATATGTAAAAACCCTCGTATATCAATTCCTCGGATTTGTGTTAAATATACAACTGCTAATGGATCTTTATGAGTCTTAATTTTGACATAATACGTCAGCGATAACAAATTAATATGGGAGGAATTACTTAGAAATCCGACAATTTGAACGTCGTGAAATTATTCCTCTCTGTGTATGAATTTTACCTGAAACATTCGCGTTGCAGATCGGCGTCCAGCGTTGATCTAAGTAGCTGAGGACCTTGCTATTGCGACAAAGAGATACCTCAAGAGGAGCGGCAAAGGCCCTGGAATACCCGGGCGCCGCGTACCATGCGTAAAAAGAACTCGGACCCGCAGAAAATGCAGAGCCACCTAAGCCCGAAACAGGCGCGTGTCAACTCCTTGAGCGCCCACGTACCAGAGCAAATCTTACCTTATGACCTAAGTAGACGCGAGTTTGCCAATTGTGACGTGAGGCCTAACCAGCAGCTGCAGCAACAACGACAATCAGAACTCGAATCCACCGAACCACTAGATCTGCGCGTCGACCATAAAAAAATATGCCTTCGGGACGAGAACCAGAGCGAGTTCGTAGCGCTGAAACAGAACAGCCCGAATCACATGTACAATACAAAAGTCTCAATGTTCCACCAGTATCACGCGGTCCAAACTCTCGCCTTGGAAACAATGTACCCGTCCAATCAACGCCCAGAAAGGCCTCAAATACAAGTTCAAGCGTTACCCACGATGGTACCCTTACATTCGAGCCGATTCTATTCCTCCTCTTTATTCACGTCGTCCACACCATCAAAAACGGCAAAACCTTTTCCTTCAAAACGTCTACCTCCGAAAGAGGAACCCGTGTTCCCTGTTGTTGATCCCACGACGACAAAAAAAACTTTCTCCTCGCAACTTAAACCGAAACAACGGTACCCGTGTGAAGTCTGTGGCAAGACCTTTGCAAGATCAGGATATCTCGCAGATCATTCAAGGACTCATACTGGCGAACGGCCATTCAAATGCGATTTCTGCGAGCGTGCCTTCGGCCTCCCCTGCAGTCTCAAGGCCCATGTGCTGAGCATTCATTGCCACGAGAAGCCCTACGATTGTCCCATTTGCGGGAAGTGTTTTTCGTTAAAGTCGAATCGGAACCGGCATCTCAAGATGCAACATGCCAAAGGACAAAACGAGTAAAGTTCTGGTATCACGGGCAGCGGTTCAACGTTAATAAGTCTTGAATAAAGAAATTTCGGGTACAGACTGTATAAGTTTATAAATATGTTTTTCAGAAATTCTTTAAGATACAATAATTTTTTCATTCTATAACTTTATGCAGATTTAAGTCAAGCACTATGTTTTTTATTTCATCATTCCAATGTAATACGTATATAAGTATCTGTAATTAGATGTAAGCATCAGATCCTTGATTTCCATTGTCTCTATCAAGTATGATGTATCGTTTAAATGGGATTAAAAGAATATTTCGATAAAATCACACTGTTCTTGAAGAACTTTTTTTTTGATTAATTCTTTTTCCTGCGAATACTTTTTGCAAAGTTTTCCATACTACAGTAATCCTATCATTTGATATCATTTCGTGCATCAATGACCGTTGTATATTCAAATTGGCAAATGTGACGCTTTTTCTGTATACGTCGTGTTTCGTCCAACATTTTGTAGAGTAACCACGATTGCTCCAATATATTTATGACGTTTTTTTTCTTGCGAATCCGTGCTTTTTTCTCGAAAGGCAGCTTTTTACACGACTGGCGATCTAATGTGTAGCACAAACATTTGATAACAAAACGATGAAGGATTTTCATCTCATAGAATTGCGCAATTCAACTTTGTGAAAAGTTAAAAGTAAATACACAACGTAAATATATTGTTACTTGCGGAATTTTGAAAGTTTATATTAAAAGTGAACGGGTCGATTCCATAATAACAAATTGAATTTACAAATTAAATTAACAATTTAATCAACAATTCAAATTTTTCTTTTATCGATCGACTTTTTTTTATACAAATACTTTCTGTAATATTAGTGACTCGTACAAAAATTTCTGTTTCTTAATAAATAATTTTTTGTGTTTTATAGAACAGTGAAGAACATTTTAAAACTTACATTAATGAATTCATGATGATGTGTGAAGTTTATAAAATTGATGAGACATCTCAAAAATTCGTTCAATATCCACATACTATCTTAAAATATTTATAATTTTGTAGATAAACATGTTTGAAAACACTTCAGAACTATCACAAGAGTCGAAAAACTTTGCAGAACGTTTTTTTGGGAGTATTGTAATACTTTGTATAATATTCAAAGGCTTTTAAATATTTTTTTGGCATTTTCAGAAATTTTTTGAAATATTTAGAAAATTAATTGTTTGAACTTTTGGTCATCTAAAGAAACGTTTTGTCGCCTTATCGCATCTTGCCATAATTTTATTCGCACGGGATCTATTGGCACGAAAAAGAAATCTTCATCGCTCCCGTTTCATGATAATTTGCGAATAAGAAAAATGCATTGAGGCATTTTTTAAATTAAATAAAGAATGATTGAAATAATTTCAACATGTCGATTTTATGAATGACAAAAAAATAACACGTGACTCTGTCACACTATTTTGGATCGCGCCGTTAGAACCTCTAGTAGCAATCAGTACCACAAGGCCCCGGCCACGAAAGATGTTGCTAAAAAAAGCGCGAAGTCTTAGGTGATTGTCATAACTGCCATGTGACCGTATAACAATTTTCGTAATTATTTTCAAAGATCAGAAAGATTTAAGAAAATTCTTGAAAATGCAAGAGTTTTTCTGAAAATTCTCGAATATTATTGATGCGTTGGCAAGTAGCAAACTGGTTGACAATGGTATTCACGGCGAATCCTATACAATTAAAATAACTGTATAAGCCGTGCGCGTCGTTTCGCGTCGCATAAGGGGCGTAAATAAGACGAACAGGAAACGTAAAGGGGCGTAACAGACAGGTATGCAAGCCGAACGGCGGGGGCGTAAGTATTCTACGATGAAGCCACTGTGGCGTTGCAAGCCGAAGAAGCGAGTAGCATTTTCATATCGATATCTCGTGCGAGCGCGACGCCAGGCAGGACGTTTTTTATGCAAAGCGCAAGCAGATATTTTTGATCAATGATATACAGTGTTATCATATGCAAGTGATTTTTATTCGAAAAATACGTGATAAAGAGTAGTCGCATGAACGCAGGCGAGTCAGAAAAAAGTAACGTGTCCCGGCAGTTCACTGGATACGGGAGCATGTCGTTAAATAAAACTTTCGACCAAAGCCAAGCGCACTGCTCGAGAGAGACCAATTTTCCCGATGACGAAGACTTATTCGCGGGTGTTGACGATTGGAGAGACTCGAATTTCGCTGTTCCAGCTACGCCTCCTCCGGTAAGAGAATGAATTATTTTCTTGGACGATGTACTTCAATATGGCGATATTATACACGATATTCCTGTAATTTTTATGGTGATTCTTAAACGCCTTCTCAACACGTCGAGGAAAATTCAGAGCTATTTTCGACCGACATTCAAAAACCACTATTTTTCAAAGCTATATTTGAAAACACGTAAATCAAAGTATTTTGCATGAAATCATCTGAACCAAAAACAGAAAATTTTTTATATTTTTTTTCGCAGGCTTTTGTTGAAAAAGAAATTTCCTTTGCGCCAATCCACTGCACAAGAGTTAAATGTTTAATTTTTCAACACCGCATGTTTAGCGCAGGATTCGGCTGGAAGCGATTAGCGATTCTGTGATGAACAATAATTTGTCCATAATTCAAAAATTAAAGTAGTAAAAATGAGGTATTCGCGAACGATATAGGGTTTATAATCAATGTTCCAAGTGTGTTTAAACGTTTATATTTATAAGAGAAACAAACATTTCTTTTTTCGTCGTTTTGAATATTTAAAAAAAATGCTGTTCATAACAACACGAGACTCGTGAATATTCAATGGGATTTATTACTTTTCATGAATTTGGATAACGATAATGTTTATAAACAATTTTTATCGAAAATGATGTTTTTATACTCACATTGTCGTTTCTATGAAATTTGCGTAAATACACTAATGTAACAAGTACAAAGTGGCACAAAATATATACAAGAATCTTTTCATCACAATCTCATTCATGTGACGCAATTTGAAATTTTCGTTTACATATACTATTTTGCATAATAAATAAAAGTTGTTGGAAAGATTAAATTTGCAGAATGACTAATCTTAGAAATTATAAGATTCATATTGCTCGATCCCGCGGATGTTTATTATCCATTATCTCATTAATTTTTGTTTTTTTAAACTTTTGAATTCCGTAAAGTTAAGGTTTCCTTACAATTCACACACTTACAATTCTCATTCATTTGACATTAGTCGTTTTCTACACTAAACCCAAGAAATTAGTGAGGTGAAAGTACAAATATAAGCACGCCTTGAAAGATGTCCCTGAAATGATGTGCTTATTTCAAATATTATAGTAAACTATCTCTCTCAGCCGCATTGCCGTTCTAATACTGGTTCTAGTTCGAACAATGATATATTCACCTCATAAGGAGTAAATCAAAAAAGTTCATTTTTTGTTTCGTCCTCTGAAAATTCGATATATTTTTCAAAAGTTATTAAGTTTTTTTTTCTAAAGCACTGAAAGTCTGTAGAAAGTTTGAAAATGTCGTTCAAAGTTTTTGGAACGTATTATAAAGTTGCACGATGTTACGAATTATTCGAATTCGTTTCTTAGAAGGGTCGTTATGTTTTTGTATATTCTTGCAGAGAGTTTCGCAGTATTTTTGTATTTGTAAGTAATGTACCCGAATATTCTAAAAGTTACAAAATACATCCGATAGTCTATGAAATAATGCAAAATTTTTTAGAATCTTCATAGAAAGCTTATAATGGTTCAAAAAATGCGGACGAGATTGCAAATATTGTACAAAGTTGTACGAAACTCTGAAATGTCGGAGATTCATTTTTTTTCAGACGATTCGAGCATATTTTCGAATCGTTTTGGAAATTTTCAAAAAAAACGTGAGAATTTTGTATACCGTTTTATAAGTTATGACCCAAGCTTCTTGAAAAATCTATAAAGTTCGATGAATCAAACAGAAAACTGTGAAAAATGATATTGAAAACACAAGCAGTTCCGAAATTTCCTATTAAAAAAAAAAAAAAAAAATTGTAGCAAGTTCAAAAAGGGCAAAAAATTCAAGACAATTTTGGAAAATCTCACCAAAAATAAGAATATTGTATCGATTTTTGTAATTCACTATGATATAATGAAGAGTTGTGTAAGGTACGGAAAATCGTATAAAATACTAGGAATGTTGTGGTGTTTGTGAAAAATTTTTGAATGTTTTCAAATACATCCTGCATTTATCTACAGTATCAATAAAAGTTGTGAAATTTCAAAAAACTTCAAGAGTCACAAATTTGCAGAATGTATATTCTAGAAAGTTCCATAGATTTTTCCACATAATTCGGATATAAACAGTTTTCAAAACATTTATACAATCGTCCATGAAATTTCGAAATATTTCGAAAGTTTCGTAAAGCTATGAAATTATTTAAAAATGTCTAAGTAATGGAAAAGAATCCTACAATGTTTCAAGTTGTCTGATAATGTTGCACAAGATTGTTGGATATGCAGTGACAAAGAAAATTATTACACAATAGTCATAATATCGTGCAAATAAATCGTATTTTCCGATGTTATTTCATTTTCAAAGTACAATAACGTCGTTATTGTATATGTAAAATTGAAGAAAAAATGCTCGTCGAGGTACTTTTACTATGTCCGCTTGAAATGATGCAGCTTTGAATTTACGACAAATATCGCTTAGCTTCAAGCTCACTCGACGAACTATTCGTCGTCGAGATACTTCGTTTTTTCAAGTTCTCGCATGCAGTTTTTTTTATTTCACTTCTTTTGCCTCGCTACAAATCTGTGTCCTATTTTTTCTTATTCAGCCTTTTTTTTCTTATCTTTTCGTTCAACCCAACTCTCTAGTTTCAACATTTTCAAAATCAAAATAAACGACCCAGTGATTTTCAAGGTTCATGTTTATGTATTTCATACGAAAAAATTTCATTTTATAACGATTGGTTGGGAGTGATGTACGTAATCAGATGTTCATTGTTGTTTATTACGAGTTATTTCCAAATCGCGATAAAAATCACATATAAGGTGCCGTACTCCGAGACAGTCTGTCATGTCAAGAACAATAACAGTTGCGAATGCTGTCACGAAAACATGTATGATAATCTATCGTGTAGATTACACACGTGATACGTGCCGAACAAAGTGTTTTCGTCAGCGATAAACACATATGTTTTTCAACATTGCTGGATTGTCCACGTGGTCGGGAATTATATGTTCTTTATTACATTGAGTGCGAGCAACTTGTTCCTTAATATCGTCAACTCAAAAATACAAAATACTTGAAATACTGATTCACGACATTTATTATAGAGACAGCCATCTTCCGCAAGCAGCGATGCACAAGACTCCGTTCGGCCACGTTCTAAGCGTAAGCTCTCGTATACGCAAGTGCCTTACGTCAAAAAGACTGCACTTTGCCCAAGGCGACAGCCAGTATTACAGGAGCAAAATGAGCGACTGGATTATCAACCACGGGCGCAACAGCAACATAAGCAGCAATTGCCTCAGCAAGTGCCAAATGATTCCATTGCTCGAGAAAAGTTTGCCGAGCCAGGAGATTTGCAACACGCCTTGTCACGTATACGGTCCGAGATAGTTACAAACACATTGTTACCCCCACGGAAAGATTTTCAATTCGATGTAATATTTCGCACAAACGATCGTATGCTACTGATGTTTAGGTTTCTTCATGCAAACGCGCAACAAGAAACGGCGATTCTACGAGCACTAGCGTTTTTCGACAACAAAAGCATTCTAATGCTCGCCAGTCATGATGGAATCTTCGGTTTGGATTTGATCGATTGCGACCCTTTCGAGCAAGAATACGACGAAGTCGCTAGGGCCTTGCGATGTTTGGACGATGAGCTTCGTAGAAGTTTTTTGACGAGTGACGGAACTCGCGACGGCCTCGTCATTGCAGGGTACACTTTTGAAAAGAGCAAAAAATTCAAATTAGATAACAAGCACACATAGTATTTCCAAATTCGATTTCAAAATTACATTTTCCATGGATTTTTTATTCATCAAACTCCAAACTGAAATAAATCCTATTACTATTTAATTGCAAGCATTAATTTAATTTATAATTAGATTCATATATAGGCATATATATTTCTTAAAAGAGACAATTCAATCAGTGGTACATTGATGTATGCAATGAAATAATCAATATACGCGTGGAAACATAAACATATATACCGTATAAATGTATAATATTCCAGATTGAAATAAAAAGTTACCCAGCAAACTTTTCCGAGGGATTAATGTGTCATGTACAAATGCTAAAAATTGGTCACAAACACAAATTTTAATTTTGTAAAGAATTGTTTTTTAGACACGAGCGAAAAACCCCTTTATTCTCCGTCGAAACAAATTTTTTATTTAAGTGCTTATTGTGTACTTGCGTCGAGTGTGTGAAGAATGATTTTCTTCAAGGTATGACACAATAAAACTATTCAAGAAAATTGTAATGCCGTTTTCGTTTTTTTCTCACCAAAATATTCCACCTATAGTCTCAATTTTTTCAAAAAACTGAATTACGGTCTAGAACGAAATCGTATAATATCCCATATCCGGTTTTTTTGCTCTGCAGAAAAAACGAACTAGAAAGAAAGCCATTGCTGATAAATGACGAATATAATGTAACATGAAAAACAGAAAGGTCCATAATTTATTTTTGCTGTATAATTGATGGAAGAAAATTTGAATTGCCGAATAATAATATCAAATGAATTGAAGTTCTCAAAAATAGCACGAGCATTACGATCTTGATTAATGAAACGTATTAATGAAACGTAGGGCCAATAATTTTTTTGGTATTTCAATAATGTATCTTTCATCTCGTCGCCTAGTCACTACTATACGATGCTTTAAACTTTTTTTACGGAAAAATAGTCCTCATCGAAAAATCATTGCGACGGTCTATAGATTCCCATTGTACGATATTTAAATATTTTTGAGATACGCTTTTTCTCACAGTGATAAGTAGACATGATTTTTTCGGTAATCATAAAAATCTTAGCGTCGTTGTTTTTCAGATGTGCATGGCCTCGATACCGAAACGTCAGCTATTGCAAGGACGGCGGTCAAGGTGCACTAGCACAATCACGTCGAATACGGCATCCCATTTTCAAATTACCGTAACGACAACAAACCCTCAAATAGACACGAGAATTCGCCTCGGCAACAGCGTAATTCCTGGCTCCGAAAATCGACACGACGAATCCCGATTCCTTGATAACGTTGCCCCGACTTACAATTTGAGAGCGATGAGTCAAGGTTCTTTCG
This sequence comes from Trichacis sp. ZL-2020, assembly GCA_022816925.1. NCBI lineage: Eukaryota > Metazoa > Arthropoda > Insecta > Hymenoptera > Platygastridae > Trichacis > Trichacis sp. ZL-2020. The sequence continues at coordinate 90,200 of JABFQI010000001.1, read as the reverse complement.
CACCACAACCGTATCACGGGCACACCCTTTTGGACAATGTCGCTCGCATGAACCATGATTCTGATAAAACTCTGATGCTTTCTAAAGATTCTTCGGGATCAAAAAGCCAGTCGTCGCCTTATCATTGGTCTTCAGGGGAGAGCAATAATCGTTTATTGGGAGAGTCGTCGTCGAGTGGGAAGAAATGCACGCGGTGCGTGTGTCCAAATTGTCATATGGACGCAACTATTCGTCTACGGATTCAAAAACGTCAACATGTTTGCCACGTAATTGGGTGTAACAAGAATTATTTTCAAGATTCGTGTTTAAAAACACACTTGAGGTGAATATTTTTGTGTATGAGGTTTAGGGTAGGGTGGTCATCGCTACAGCGCAATTCAGTCGAGAATCATCGTTTCAACTCATCTTTGCGATTAAAGTACCCGAGTTCATAACCGACAGATCGCACAAAACAAGTATACGACTTGCGGGAAACGGTTTTGTGTGCACTTGACCTCGCAAAATAGTGTGAAACGTTCCACTAAAACAAAATCGAAACAAAAACTTTTTACCTCTTGAGAACGACGCAAGCTTCGTTGGTTATGGAATGCAGGGTTTTTTATTTCCAATGTTGAGCAGAACTTAATTGCTACAATTGTGTATGCGGATGCACTAATGGTGGGATTCTGGTTCAATCCGGCAAATATCAAAAAATTATTCCTTCTCTTAAAAAAACTGTCTGTGAAATGTTATACATTCTGAAAATTTGCCGCCGTGGATATAGAACAACTTGCCTTACACGAAATGTTCCTAATAAATTTTTCGCGAAAAAATTATACATGGCGAAAAAAAGTTGATACATAAAATTATAAATGAAAGGTTTGCACCTCAAAAGCTTTACCTAGCTGCTCTTAGGTAAGTTTTTTTTTCTTCCGAATTGGCATTGAAAGTTTGAGTAAAATTTCTGCTTTTCAATAGAGTGAAAAAAAATTTTAAACCACAATCAAAACTTCATCAATAAGTCAAATTTGCACTTCTGTCAAATGCAGTCAATCCTTCAGATTTATTATGTTGCCCATTCGTGTAAAATGATGTCAACGTAAAATTGATTACTCTAATTGTGCTCAATCCTACCTTAGCAATTGGGTAACAAGAGAATGCGTTCAAAGTAACAGGCATTCTTTTTCGTTATTTCGGCGAGATACGTGGTTACTATTCAATGGATTAGGGAATGTTATAAAATGCTCTCAAATCGTTGGAGGTCTCCGAGTAGCTCTGAAGGAATTTGAAGGACGTTACATATTTCATGTTGGACTTTTTTTGAAAATCTTGAAATTGGTAGTACTTTGTGAAATATTATTTAAAAATTTTTTGAAAAAATGTTATGGCACATTTCTAAAAACTCTGAAAAATTTTCGGACAAAAAAGATTAATTATGTAATTTAACTCCTCCTTCTAGTCGACACCTAAATTTGTTGTACGAGAAACTGCACAACAAAGTTTTATCCACATATTTTGATATTGAGTGACATTTTTCTCACACTCGAGAAGTTTTTGGGGATTATTCGTAAATGAATCTGTCAAAACAGAACACGGAAAAAAAATGTCCATTTCCTTGTGTATAATGAAAAGTTTGGAGGAATAACATCATTCATTAATGCCGTGTGATTTTTTTTTTCTTCAAAATAGATCGCATATCGTGAAAAGGCGTTTATCATGTGACTGGCCGTACTGTGGAAAACTGTTTGCGAGATCGGATATATTGCTGGTAACAAACTTTTACAATTATTCACAAAACACATTAATTTAAACGTTTTCAAAAATTATGTCTTGTAGTGATGTAGGGTCGACCGGGGTAATTGTGACACGAAAAAGACAAATTGGACTAGAGCAGTATGCCATTTGTTGAATTTTTAACTTACCACACTAATTTGTTTTTCTCGCACTTTTCAACGTAATAACAACTGATAGGCAAAAGTTCGTTATTGAATCATTTAAATTTCCGTCATTAAGAATTATTATTTAGACTTGCCTCAAAGGTCACAATTACCCCATGATTAGTGGTAATGTGTGACAGCCTACGGGGTAATTGTGACATTGAGGATTTAGCTACGCATGGAGTCATATTTCATCACCAATCAATGCCAAATGTTCATGATTGTAGTATTGCATTCAAAAACATTATATTTATTTCCAAATATGTTTATATTTCAATGGATTAACAAGAATACTATACACATGTGTCATATACTATTCGATATCTGTAGTATATAGTATTTAATACACAAAAATGTATAAATTAATAAACATACGTATAAATATGAATATTATATCTACATGGGTGTATATGTGTACTCATATGTAACAGATATATATATATATATAGATATGTATTAGAAGATAAACACATGTCTAAAAAAATATTTATGCATCGAAACATTCATGAAAATTCAAATGCACATAGTGAGCGTTACGTATAAGCAAACGTGCTTGCATTTACATTATTACATGGTTTTCGAATGTGTGTATATTCACATAATTCCTTTGTTTCTTCTTTTCTTTTTCATCGACTCTTACCCTTTTTTTTCCTTATTTCCTGCGTCTTCTCGTACTTTATATGCACATGAACCGTATGTATACATAAATATTCATATTCATGTTGATGTATGACGATATATATATATATATGTACATACCAATTTTCACATATAGACAATACAAATATATCATACATACATCATACACTAGATATTATTTACGTAAGTATCCCCAAATTAACGTGTCCCAATTACCCTATGTTTGATCAAAAGTACGGGGTAATTGTGACTTTGCATTGTAAAATATTTCATAATACGAGTTGCAACAAAACCTATTGAATATGTTTGTCCGACACTTAAATAGGTAGTATGAATTAAAGATGACCATCAAAGCTTACGTATTCGATGACAAAACCAACTTTGAAATAAGGATTACAAACTTTGATAGTGAAAGATTTTTACATGGCATCGTTTTTTTGTCAGTCAAATACAGGAAACCGGTTCAATTTTCTTTAAATTTGCATAGTTTTAAAGAATATGCATCACTGAATTCAAATATGTAAACCATATTGCTGTTTTCATGAAAACGAATGAATAAAATTAATGGTCCCACAATTATCCCATTGTCACAATTACCCCGGTTGACCCAATTCTTCTCAATAGCCTACATCTTCTGGCAAATTTTTCAACTATTCCTATGAATGGAAGAAAGTTAGGTCGTTCATTTTATTTCTCAATTTCATTTCAATATTTGCCAGCGATTGCCAATGACTCACAACTTTGTGCAAAAAAAAAAGTACATTGTAATTATGAAACTCATATCGATTTTAAAAAATCATCAATTGATGAATGATAAGTTGAATCAGACAAAGATGTAAAATAATGGTTCAGTTGTGATCGAAGGAAAGATTAATATATACCGGATGACGGTTTTATTACCATCATAAAAGGTGATGATCTACGTTATACTAATAACATCCAAATCAAGTAAAAAAGTTGTACATTAATAAGAAATTTCATGTATGCGAGGTCAAATTACAATCATTACATCGTATTCTTATCTCGGTGAATAATTTTTCATAGTATAATCCTGTTGCAAGGAGAATGTTATGAAAATGAAGAGAGAAAAATAGATGCTCCAGCGCAACGTATAGAAAAGTCGGATGTCAATTGATGTTCAGCGTACGTTTATTGATCGATAATAAATTAGTAGATTAATCGAGTTCTTACAACTGTTTAATGTTATGTGTCGTGAATATGTAATATTCATAACATGAAATATTCACAAATTGTGAAATATTTCATTTACCATCAAGCAGCTCTAAATTGCAATCATCCATTAGCTATTCACGCATGAGGGAACAATTCCGTTAGATTGTCGACAATTTAAATGAATTCGATGCGCCCCATTAAATGCAGAGCGAGTGAAGAATTTTCTCAATTTCAAAGAACAAGTAAAATTTAGTAAGGCTAATTTTTAAGAAGCGAATCGCGATGATGTATGTACGAAAGATTGTCGAATCAGTAACGATCAATCAATTTTAAATCAACAAAATTATTATGTCAAAGCTATCGCGAATAAAATAGAACAAATTTACTTAGTAATAAAAGGAAAACTCTCGTTCGATTTCGTTTGAACTCTGAGCGATTTATTTTTCAGAGACACGCTCGTATTCACACTGGGGACAGACCTTTTTCGTGCCCTACGTGCAAGATGAGATTCACGAGGAGTGACCACCTTTCGAAACACCTGAAAACCCATGAAATCAAGGAGAAAAAATCTCGTCGAAAGAAAAACGAGGGCAACATGAAGATAATAAAAATATTAATAAAGCAAACCCTTGTACACGAACTGTCTCAACTTATACCTAATGACTTGTATCTTCCTGAAACATCGAACTGAACTTATTCAATATCAAAACGTTCGTAAATAATACAATTATCGATGCAAATGTGAGCAAATTCGTTCTTAATCCAAGACCGTATGATTAGTATGCATGAAATAAAACTTAATACTACGAGAACATGATAAAAATATCAATAAATCGGGTACTTACAATGTTCCGCGAAAATTCATATTGATTTTTGAAACGATAAATTATGATAAAAAAAATATTCATTGCGCTGTCAGAAGTAATGAGAATAAATTTCCTCGTAAATGTGAGTGTAGACAACAATTTTTGCAATAACGTCCTGATGAAAAGTTATTTCACGATATCACGAGTAGAAGAACAGGTTTATGCAGAAAATACAGATACGAATCATTATACATTCACATGCAACACACGAAGCCTTCTTTTCGAAGCAATAAAAAAACAAAATTTCGTAACTTGTGAATTTTTGTTCCCTCAAATTGTATTATTTTATTACTGGAAAATAATTGTGATTATTATTATACATAGATGGAATTAATAAACATGCATTATGTGAAAGTGCACAAATTCGTATCTCCTTGACCGTGAGTGCGAGACAAAAATTATTATTCATTTGAAATATCGTTAATTTTTCTCCACGTGGCATGAAAACTTATTGAATAATTCTTACACACTCAGGTATAGAAACACGCGAAATTTTTTCATCGTTCGCAAGGTCAACCTATTTTTATTTCGACCACGTTTATAAAATATGGTCATACTTTTGTACAAAAAATCTCTGCAATCGACAAATTCACAAATACGTAATTCGAGATACGAAATAGATCCGAAAAAGGTAACATTCTTCAATGGTCCACATTCTTTACAATCGAGTAATTGAAGAGGGCATTGAAATTATTGTATACTTATGATAAATTCAATAATTGACGCATAGAGAATATTTGCCTGAAGTAATGCTTTAGACTTTTTCGACGTAAATTTCAATTTTGAATCAACATTTATTCACGCTACTGTCATCATTTATCGTTAAGGAGAAAACGTTTTGCCGATTCGAGAAAAAGTAGCGTGCATGAGGCGGTTTTTAAAAGAAATTTTCTCGAATCACCTACATATATGGATTTTCGATCAAATTTTTGAAGGAAAAGTCGGTCGCATTTTTCGTTATAGAATAATTACGTAACGTATGTCTACATTAAAGATTATAGTCATTACAGATCACGGAACATTGAGATGATAAATTTACCTGGGCAGCGTACATTAAACGTAACACGTCACGAATCTAGATACATTGTCAGGTTATATCAAGCATTTAACATTAGTGGCAGGTAAGTAAAAACAGTTTTTCCAACGATATATGCCATACATATTGACTTTATTCATTATTTCTACACGCGACAGAGAAACAAATTTGTTTTCCGAATTGTGTTGCGCAACAAGGACCTTCGGGTTTTTTCTGACAGTTTTTTTCGTTTCCGTTCTTTTTTACAACCAAATAAAAAGTTACAATCTATAATTCTCCGTTACCGGAGCTGCTTACTCTGGACGTTTCTTTTTTTTTTGCTTAGCGCATAGTGCTATTGCTGCTGTCGCTGTTGTTGATGCTGACGCTGCCCGATCTCAGTATCGAAATCGTCCAAATTCCACATGTAACAGGCCTGGCGTGTCTGAGGACTTCCCCTTGTAACGGACAGTGTAGCACAACGAGCTGCACAAAAAATAGATTCGACTATATTTTTGTAATACGCACTTCTTGGTGACACAGTGAATAGCAATCGATTTTCCGGATAACGTCGAGGGCAATGGAAGTCGCTAAGCGGAAATTCAAAGCGACGTGAAACGCAAAATGCATTTTTAAATGCGATATCGAGGGCCGAGTGCGTTTCAGGTGTAGAGCCGTATAAGTGAAAATGAGAAATAAGCAGATCCGAGCGATAATATCTCGGCCGTTCGATCAAATGAAACATCACGTGAAAAGTCAATGCCCCTCGAGTACTTGTGGGTGCCGCTGGTTCCCATCCAAGCCTGATCATTTGGACGTCGTCGCGATTATTTTCGGGCTCCTCGCGATTTCCACGTGGCGCTTGTTTCCCATTTCCACTGTTATCTGTTATCATCGCCTTCGTCCTTTTCAGTTTTCCATTGCACTAAAAGCGGGATGAAACGAAATATTTATATACATATATATATATATATATATATATATATATATATTTCTGTCTCAAAAAAGACTCACCGTATCGTCAACCACGAGATCCTCAGCCATTTCTGAAATATTTGCTTCAACAAGAGCCATGTATCCTTGAGCAAGATCGCAACTTCGTGTATTCGGCACTGTTGTAAGTGGTTGACCGTTCACAGGGAGACTGAGCACGTTGCTTGTTTTCGTACTTTATATTATTCATGACGGACAGCCCGCGTAGATTTTGTGGGAGTAAGCCTTATGTTTTTTCACATCGGAAAAGACATTGTGACGCCCCCTACTATTTGTGCTACGTAAAAACAGGATGGGCGTAACGAATGGATTTTTCTAATAAATACGAACCAAGGTCCAATATCGTGTTCTAATAATATTGTGTGATTTTTTAATTAAAAATTACTTAATTTGCTACAAAAAAAGCTACGGAGTGTGAAAAAGAGTTTCTTATCGAGTTTCTCAATTTTTTAAACGAATAATGAATATTTTGAAAATGCCATTATTATCGTTGAACCAAGAAAGTCGAGAATATTTTATATTGTTTTCAATTCAATCCCAAAGAACTTTTTTTCCATTAGCCTTGAAAAATTTTGTATTATTTCGAAATTCTACAATCAAGTATGAATGGAAAAAAAATCCCGAGAGACTGTTAAAAGCAATCTATTCTCATAAAAAGTTTCATCGATTGTTTGAAAATATTTACTCCACACTGACCCAAATGTATCGTTGGAGAATCTTTCGAATTTCTTAATAGTTTTCGCGTAATTGTGGTTTTTTTTTTTCAAATATACACAAAAATGGGAAATTTCCATAAAATTTTTCTAAATTGAATCAAAAAAATTTACGCAGTTTCTGAAAAATGTCGGCGTATTTTATAGAGAGTTAGTTTTTTTCAAATTGTCACTATAAATGATGATTTCAAAATTACGTATGAGGCGTAAAAACATTCTAGGAACAAAAATGTGGTAATTTTATTTAAAATTGCGCAAAGAACAAAGAAAATTATAAGAAAAATCGACAGTATCCAGAAAAGTTTCCACTAGAGTCGGGAATGTTTTTCAATAGCCCAAAAATTGTAAACAAAGAAACTTGAAATCGTGATATTAGCAAATTAACGTTCTGCCAAATTTTCGAGTTGGTGTAATATGAGTTTATGTTGTTGTTTTTAAAATTGAAATTGGCGAAATTGTCCATGGCCATCAATTCTAGATATCCTTCTATTACCTGGCAGGATCAAGTTCAGATTATCACGGTACATAATATCCAATATCTTCGTATCAAATGAGAATTCCTATAACCGTATATGCATCACGCTTTTTTATAAATGTTTATATTTTGTTGCCTTGTATAAAATACTCTCATAGTATTTGGAATTTCTATTCTACGTTAAGGCTTCTATGATTGGAAAATACAAAATCAAAGTGTAATTGCTTCATTTGCAGTGTAAAAATGAATGTAATTTACATGCTGTACATTATCTACTTTGAAATTTGGCAGAATCAATCAGCAAGACGGCGACTTTCAGATAATTTATGCGAATTTCTGACCATTTTTATAGCGATTCCGTGGCTTGACCGGAATGTGAATTTGAGATGAATTTTATGTATGTGAAGAAACGCGTCTTGACGAATCGCGTTCATTCCACTAATTGCAAGAGAAACTCGAGAGTAAGTTCTCGATTCCGTTGTTTCTTTTATATTGAAAAATGCATTGATTCAACAAAAAACCAGTATAAGATTTCAAAGCGACATTATCAATATATGAATATCATTGCATCGACATGATGGTTTTTATATTGGTCATGAGCCATCATCAGTGAAACTAACAATTTTTCCGATTTAAATTCCATGAACAAGGACGTGTTGACGTATCACTGAAAAATTTAATTTATCGTAGTTTGTATTGATTTTTCTGGAGAGTGCCAATTTTTGATATTAAAATTACATGTCGTGTCATTGCCGAATGAGTACATAATCATGAGTTGTGTAATAAAATGGAAATACGACGACAAATCCTTCGGTCGTTATCGAAAAAATAAAGATTTTTGACGTCAAACCTCCATCAAATTTGCCTTTGATATACCACTCATCTTAATTGCGTATAATTTTCTACTAATTTCAAATGAAATAAGAGCTTTTTTTCGTAATACAAGTAACTCTGATTCTCATAAGAATCCATCAAATTCATATAAGATTTCAAACATTGTTATAAGATTTCCATGTCTTATAAGGTGACCTAATAAAATTATCGAATGATTTATTTATTCTTATTAGGTGACCTAATAAAATTTCGTAGGATTCTTATTAGGTCGCCCAATAAAAATTGAAAAATCTTATTGGATTTTCATTAGGTCACCGAATAAGAATTAAAAAATATCATAAGGTTTTTTTTAGGTCACCTTATTAGACGTAGGAATCTTAAAAGAATTTCATGGAGTCTTATAAGAATCAGAGTTACTAGGGAAATAAGATGTGCTAAATTTCCTCTCGAAGAATGTCGTATTATAAATTTTTTCACTAGAAATTTATTAAATAAAAAAACAATTCAAATAAATAAAAATACATCCTCGCATGTCATATTTGCTTTATGAATTTACAACTTGAGATGAATCGAAATTTGGAATCAATTGATGCGATACACCGATCAGTAACAAAAATTTAACCTTACAATGTAGCCTTAATTGTCAAATTCGTTGAAAGTTCCATCTCATTCGAATCCCTAATTAAAAGAAATTTATCAAATGCTTTTAAATTTTATTAAATTTTTTGGATTTTTTTTGCATCATTATTTTAGTACATCGATTTTTTTCACAATTTAAAATCTTGTTAAAGGTTTAAAGTCTCGTATTTTGGTCTCATTTACAATTTGATTTGGAATCGGTTTCTATTCCCATTGTGATTTCGAATTTTTTATTTTCTAGATTCAATGTATTTGCCAAATATTAACTTTGGCTGGGAATTCAAATTTAAGAAAAATCTTTCCAACCAGCAAAATTCAACAGAATTAGTATTTTGTGCACTCATCGGCCAGTGATCGGAAATGATCTGCATGCAGCTTGAAATTCTTCTAATAATAAAGTGACGATGCCCTTGAAATTCCACGATATTAATGAGAAGAAATTCTCAAAAAATTTTAATCTCGGCGTCATCTTTGTGACATGTTTTAATGTTTTTTTTAACTTCCGGGGCTAGATTTCCTGCGAAATTTCTACAGTTTTCGCGTATATGCTATTTCGTCTTAAGATCCCAAGGTGTTTTTATCATAAACTTATGTGATAATGTTTCGTCTCTGAAAACCGGCGTTCCTTGAACTGCAATTAGAGTTGATTTCTATTGAATTCCATCGATTTAGTTGCTATGAGGTTCGGCAAAAATCAATTTTTTTCAATAAACCTGGTTTTGAAAAAATCCTAACTGTATATCGTACTGAGATTGAACTCTACAAATTAACCATTCAAAAATTGAATTCATGTTACAAGTCGTGACATATAATTCATCACAAAACCTGGAAAACAAATTCAAATGACTGTTTAGAAAGAGATTTTCATTTAAGTAATTAATTCATATCTAAATTGATTGTAATGTAAATCATATCGAATGAAATGCTGCACATATGCTGCAATGATTTTCCATGTATTGTAAAATACCTATTGTAAAAGTATGACTTTTCGATAAATTATTCACGTGAATGCATGGAATTGAGTGTAAAAGAAATAATAAATGAACAAGTTTGATGTAATACTTACCATTGAACGATTTATACTAATATATATATTAAATTTTTATAGTTTTATTTTTTGGACTGCTAGAAAAAGGCGTGGTTCTTTTTCAAATTTTTCTACGGCACAGTTTCGGGGCAAAAAATCCCAAAATTCACGTGTAGGTATATGGAAAATATTTCGTTTTCACTTGTAGGATCTAAACCCGATAGGAAGCTATGATGAAAAAAATACTAATAGTTGATATAATGATGAAGTTACGAATCAAATTTTTTATAAAATTTCTTATAATGCAGTTTTCACTAAAGTAGCAAAAATCTGAATTCCGTATACTTTTCTTATACACTTGGCAAAGTCCGATAAATTTTATTACAAAAACATAACGACCGAGGATATGTTCGCGAAATAAAGTGTTAGACATCAAATATCATATAATGTCATGACTGTGAATTTTTTTATCCGACGCAACGTTGCCAAAGATAATTTCCAAAGGTGAGTACTACCTGCAGCAAAAAGAAAAAATTTTTCTGAAAATTTTGCAACATTTGTGTAATGAGATATAAAAAGCATTATTAAGATATATGAAATCAGGGAGTCTAAAAACTTTTGAGCAGAGATTCGCCACATTTTAAAATACCGAACATAACACAAATTGACCACGTACTGTGTAACATGTATTAAAACAGTAGCGTTTTCGTTTGCATTTCACTGTTTATGGCTGACACGTAAAAACGAAAATCCGAATCCGTCGTGTACAAAAAACAAGCTAGGAAAAATATAACATAAAACAAAAGTAATGTGAAGTTTGAAGTTGTTTTACGTTTTGAGATTAAGGACTGAGTAGAACGGAGTCATGGGTCAACAGTTGCGTAAGTTCTAGAAAGGAAACGAGAAAAAATAATTTCTCGATAGTAGATACGTGAAATAACGCTTACGTTATGCGCCAAAGGTGAAAATAGCGAGTCCCAAATGCATCTCTCATTCATCTCCTGGCACAAAACTTGCATGGATGGAATTGAAAGATATTTTTACCGTCGAAATTCACGACGAAAAATGATACAACTACTCATTGTCACGATACGGACTTGTTTTTTAAAACAGCTCAAGTGAGCAAAACGAAAATGATGCTACGCTTGTGCTTTTTTAAAATGGCTCGTAAACGTACCTTTACGTATAAGGAATCAATTGTAAAAACATATGTAGATAGAAGCATTGTGTCATTTTATTTTTTAGAGAAATTACATGCGTGCTTGGTGCGCGATCAATCGTATTGAACAATATGACACACAGCTCTCAACCAATTGGATTTCTAAGTATATCACGTCGGCCTGCGTGAAAACTCGCGACAGTCGTTGAGTTGGCATGGAAAGCTACTCGCTCGGAAGAAAAAAGTCAAATTACACAAATAAAAAAGCTCAATGGATGATATGCGTACAAAATTGATTCCGTACCATTGATTTCAATCTAGTGCTCAATGAGAGAGTGTGGCTTATTCAATGATGCATGATCGAAAGCTCGATTACACGGTCCCTCAGTTGGCCCGCTAAGCGTAACATAGTCAGCCGACGTGCCATATCAAAGACGCGGCTGACGAATGCCTTTGTCTTTGACGAACATGTTGCTCCACGAAGGGCAATCCTTTCAACACGAACAGTGAGGAATGTTCGTAATGATAAATACCTGTCGACGTGACGACGTAACGCGAACCTTATGCGTTGATACATACGAAGCCCACATCCTGTCATGCGCACATGACAGGCGTGCCAACGGTCATATTGCTCCTCGTTACAGATGACTTGCACGGCGAGATAACTATTTGCGAAGGCTTTGTCACTGACACAGCGACGACCAAGACGGCTGCGAACTCGATCACCGCGACACTGACGTCGTACATCGACCAATTCGATATCAATGGTAACCTTGTTGTTGAATTGAGCGATTAATTCGCTTAAATTACACTTCCTTCGCACGTTGCAACCTGAACGTAGCCATGAAGTAAATAATGATGTCACAGGTCGGACCCGTCCATTCCGAAGTCGGCGAGAGCCATATGAGATCATCGTCGCATCTATGTCTCATGTATTAACATCGACAGCTGGCCTGTACGATATCAAAGTAAATTATGCTTTTTCAAAATTTCCATAAATCAGGACTATTGGAATCATCAGTCACTAACTAAGAGAGGAGGCGTGAATGTGTTTTGGCAAATGAAGACAATAGGCTTACGGTTAGGAGTGGGGCGATTCAATTTGATCTTTAGTGAGAATATTATTTTTTATTTCGTCTTTGAAATGGCATCGTTTTATGTGAATGTATGCCCACGATGTGAGATTCAAATACTTTAACGCTGTCAGTCTGAGATACTGATATCGTCACCAGTGCCAAATTGTGAAACGCTTTTTTTGGTCAATTCTACTCATTTATCAGTGCATTGCACCAATTATGTGTCAAACCTTCAATCAATTGTAATAGTTGGGACATTGTCACTGGCCCATCAGTCTAATTCCTTGATTCATATTGTAAGTTTTCTCATTATTCTCATACTATGCTTTATCGCCCTTTTCATCGTATGTTGCGAACGTACAGACGCGCGAATAATGTTTTTTCACATATCCATTGCTGCTTCACGTATTGCATACAATAACTCACTATATCATGAGAATCGTTATACAAAAAGTAAACTGTACGTGCTGTTTCGAGACGATGTCTGCATATGAAAAAGTATACCTTGCTCTTAATCAATCGTGAAGTTCAATAAATGTAAACCCCAATGTCTTGCGTCTACTGTCTAATGTCCATTTAGTTACAAATTGATAATAACTCATTTTAACTGCGTATTGTGTTGTTGATTGGACGAAAACTAATAGTGACTTTCCTAGCAAGTACGGGGCGACCGTTTTTGGTTGCCAAACTGTCGCCCGATGGTCGCCCAATGGTCGCATTTTTTTAAAATGACAAATAATGTTGAAATGCTCGATTCTCAGGTGGTATACTGAATTATCAACACGAGATGTTTTTGTCAGCATGAAATATAAAAAAATGCATGCTAATATAGGATAAATATTCATTATTCATAGTTGTTCTCTCGAGCTGTCACTATATTCCGGCAAACGTCGCTCGCAGCAGGCGACAACGTCACAGTTTATCGTTAATTTTGGAAAAATTTTTAATAAAAACGTCTATCTACAAAAAAACTTTATAGAGATATGAAAAAAAATTCCTTAAAAAAATTTGTTTCTAAACGCTCAAATTCTGATAGAGAGGGGATGACAAAAAAGTGACATTTTCGGTCGCCGAACGGTCGCCAAAAAAAGACGCCTCGTACTTGCTAAGATTTTGTGAAGACAATTGCAAAGATATAATCATTGAAAAACGTTTTGTATCTTGTACAGAAATTTTGTAAAAAGTGTTTACAAAAAATTTCACATAGTCATCAATGCTTTTCAATTTTTAATCAAATTTCTAAAAGACACAAGAATTGCACAGATGAGGCAAATTTTTACTGGGCTTTTTGCAAATGTCTAATCGAAACTTGGAATTTCTAATGAAGATTTACAAAAGATTAAACAAGCTTCGATTTTTAATGGAAATTCTACAGTGCGATAGGTTAGGTTACTCATGGATGTCACTTTTTCGTGTCTTTTGAATAATGGGCCCTCATTCACTTGATGAGTTAGAGGTGATAAGTCCACAAATAAAGAAGGTTTTGTGCAACTACTCACTGAAACGAACGTCCGAAGATGAAAATTACTGATTTGAAGAGGTTTTTCGATGTTCTGTTAATATAAAATGTTGTTATTTCGATTCAAGTAAAATCAATGGATGTTTAGTTTTATTATGTCTGAAATTCGAGCGTAATCATTCAAGTTCTCCCTGCATATATTTAAGTATTATGTATATGTATAGATTTTTTTTAAATTTCACATAACATAATGCAGGTTCAGTTATTTGTTTATATTGTACTAATCGGAGGAAATGTTATTTTTTCGTCACGTCTCTGGTCTTAAGGATTGCAATTTTATTTTTATCGCGCAAAATTTTTCTATAAAAACAAACCGTAATATATATATACAAATCCATTCACATATTCCCCCGAATATATATATAAGCACTTTATAAAAAAGCATCAGCGCGTTTGATTGTTTCATTTAGGAGACTTTTTTTTCAATGTTTTATTACCGTTCACGGTTTATGAAAATATGAAATTTGAAATAAAACTCGCGCATCCGGACTTCGCGTGCTGTGAAATGAGAAAAGAAAACATAACTTTGTGAAAAAATTATTTCGTTGATTTTTGTGAATCATTTGTACTATCAAATGTGCCTCATTTCCAAGTAATTAAAATTTTTGAAACAGTAGTAACGCTAATGTGTGATATTGATATCGTGAAAAATAATTTTCCATTATAACAAGAAAAATAAAGTGATCCGTAGGAGTGAATGCACGATGAACCGAAAGCATAATCGATTTTTCAATTTTTATTTTAATTTTAAGACGCGAAAGGGGAAATTATTTTTCTGCGGATTTGTAATGTTTATAATTTTTTTAAATATCTTTGCGATTATGTTATTTTCTTCAAATTATATTAATCCAAAAATAGTTTATGAAAAATTAGCTCCTGCGGGTCGTTTTGGATCCTTGTTATAAAAATGTTTTTGCAGAGCGTAGGTTTACATTTATCTCCAGAGTTGTTCGTAAAATTTTTTTTTCTTTCGAATCAAATAGTTTACCGTGCTCATTTTTCGATTGAAATTAATTATTGATATTATAAATTTTTTTCGCTTCTCACCTGATCACATATTTTTATCTGAAAAAGACGTACCTTTAATAGTAATGTCAATTCTTACCATAAGAAAAATAACAAAGTGCACTGATTCGAGAATTGAATTGATAAAAAAACGTTTCGCGATTGAAATTTCTTGTGAATACCAAATCAAATTCTGAAATCTCTAGAAATGATGATCATACGTTGCCCATATTGCAATCCTTAATTTATTAAGTATAGGATCATTAGGTTCGTTGTATCTTTTTTTTTCCGTAAAAGTTGTGAAATAATTCGATTCATTACCTACCAACGTACCAAAAAGTTTACTCTGCCGGTATCCACATGTACATAGATACAATAGGTATATACACAGATACAAGTTATTCAATTAACGTACACATTTTTCATGAAACATTATGAACATACGAGCCGACAAAGAGCTGTATATTTTTATTTTTTGTTCATTATTTATTCTGATTGCGAATTAATTTCATCAAATATATTTACCGAAGACATTTTTTCCCCTTTTTTGACTTTTCTTCAGAGAGATGTGATAATTATAGTTACGTCATTCAAAAAGGATGAACTAATTGTGACGCGATGTGGCAAATAAGAGAAATGGTGCGTAAAAAAAGGAAGAAATTGATAATGACGCAATATATATTGAAATGTCCACGTACCTTGATAAAAATAATGTACGATGTCGAGATCGACGAAAGAAAAAGGACTTTTTGCCCGTCGCTCCGATGTTAAAGTTTCTAAACAATAATGTATCGTTATTTCTTTATTTGTTAACCGTTGGCAGCGTAACGCCTCAACTTAGATTTCAAACAAATCGTCACATAATATACACGCCCATCGCGTGGCGGAACGTAGACCAAAATGCAGCATTGACCATTACGCCCCTCTTTTCGATCGACACACAAAGAAGTCTACAGGCTTTCAGTTAGTTAGTACGGCACAGTACGACAGCTATTGAAACGATCTTGCTTGATATCGATCTAAAGTCTTTTGAAAAACAGCCTTTTCTCGCCACCACGTTCAAGTTTGAAAGTTGTGTACTTTTGCGAAATAAACGTACAAATTTCATTCGAGAAAATAATTTTAAACCACGGGCAGACCAGTGTGTGTGTGTGTGTGTGTGTGTGTGTGTGCGCGTGCGATGGAGATATCGACGGAACGGCTGCGCCAAGTTGTTGCAGATACAAATGATTTGCGTGAGTTGAAATTGATAACGTGACGAGAATAGAAAAAAAAATGCAACGTTTGATTTAATAAAAACGCTTTTCTGGTTTTTTTATTTTTATTTTTTCCTTTTTCTCTTTTAAATGCCAACAGTGTATCGGGAATGTGACGAAAACGGCCTTGATCAATTAAACGATGCCTTGTCTGTGTGTGACCGCATGTTGGATCGACAAGTCGTCGGCTCATCATCGTTAAACATCGAAGCGATATACCACGATTCCGTGGCCTTGAAAACAGGGTCCCTCGTTATCAAAAAGTATGCTCGTGACTGTACTGAGAAGAAAACCAATCTCTACGATGTAGTAGATTTCGCCAAACGATTCGTACGTATATCAGCAAAAAAAATACCGATCGTACCGTCCATTAATAAGGGTTGCAAGACGAAACAAGTAGACACGTGATAATTGTTGTCTCGAGTGAGAGCCCGATACATGAAGACATTTAATCACAGTCACGGAGGCGCTCATACATGATTTACATGGAATCCCCGAAGCCCGCATCTTGAGCTTTCCTTTGAAATCTTGCTGTATTAATTATTCAAGACTAAAAATATTTTTTCCTGTCAGCATTATCATATATTTTTCATTGCATACCAATAAAAAACGATAAACTCGAGAATACATTCATTTGTAATTGTGATTTCAGAAAAAATTTCTGGGTTGGTTGGCCTCGTCATGGACAAGAGAACCTGAAACTCCATTAAATGTGCACGTTGATAATGTGAAACAGCTATTTTACACGAGGAAACGATCATACGAATTGTCACAAGCTTCCGCTTCTTCGTCGATTCGCGATGTTACACCACGTGCGTCCTTAGCCACGCGTCTCATGAAAACGTGTATGTATACAAATGCGTCTCAGAATTTCACTAGAGCTATTTCCATTATCCATTCCAACGAATCACGCCACCGTACGCGCATCCGCGCTCCAGATTACACGGTGAGCTTGGATTAAGTTTAACCCAAAAGTACTCTCAAAACAAGAAATTTTCCAGATTCATATTTAGTTATCAAAATCAACTAATTTTAACTTAAAATGAAAATCATTCATGAAAGGAATCAAAAGAAAAACTTCTTTTTTATTAATTATTCATAAATTAATTGTTCTTACTACCCCCAAAATTTGCGTAATTTGAAATTGAGTCTTTTTCAAAAAAGTATCAGAATGTTTTGCGATTATTTGAAACCTTCAAAAGTTTTCAAACAAATAATACGCTCCAAACAATTTTTAATCTCATTTTGTCACGTTCTAATGGCCATATTTCCTCGCTGGCTATACATAAAAATTTGATTCAAGAAGCATTCGACGAGAAACTTTATAAGCTTTCTGAAAGATTCTACTTTATACCCATTTAAAGTCATGAAGTGCGTGATTATTTATAATAATCAGTACAAAAAACCGGTTTTTGCTGTTTTTCATAGTATAAAATAAATTATCCACTTTTTTTGCAGCAAATTGAATCAATTGTTGTTGGTGGTGAGCAGCCAAAGATTTTAAGTTAAAAACTGTAGCTGTGGGATGATTTTGGGCGTAATAAGAACAATTAACCTATGAATAATTGAGAAAAAATTAAGTTTTCTTTTGATTCCTCCCAGGGATGATTCTCATTTTCAGCCAATATTATTTGATTTTAATGAAAAGATTTGAATCTGGAAAATTTTTTGACGGAGGAGCACTTTTGGGTCAAATTTGATCCAAGCTCACCGTGATTACTTTGGTCACATAAAACTGCATACCAATTCATCGCTGTCTGTGTCGTCATTTAATCGATCCCATGATTTTTCTGTTCCCTGTATTTATTAAAAATTCATGTCAGTTGCATAGTCTCGAAATTTTTCGTAATAGTCATTATTTCGAACTGAAAATATGCACAGAAAAGTTATATTTTCATATTTCGACGAAAATATTAACGATCAACACGAATGACGGTCATTTTCTCACATAATACGTCGGGTACACATACTACTCGTCCTTGTAAAATTTAGGATACGAAAAAAAAAGAAACAGAGCAAAACAGCACAACATCTCGAAATAAGCACGAAAACAATCTAGAGAGTTTTTTCTTCTTTTTCAATTCCAGCGTCAAATCATAGTTTACAATGGAAAAGCTTCATTCCTTTAATGTATATGCCGCTTATTGCGACTAGAAAAAGTATTCTCCAAATATCAATATGTCGCATGATATTTTTAAAGATACCGTCCTGCCAATAAGTACCATCGTTACAAAGTTCGTGTCGAGTGGGCATCATATTATTTTCAGTGAATTATTAGTACTTTATTCTTTATTAAGTTGATTTCGAATATTACGATGAAAAATGTTTTATCTTGTTTAACAAGATGAATCCACACGATCGAATGATGATATATTATTGGTGTCAAACAATTTGCGACAGAAAATTCTGGTGTATCGCAAAATAAATACCGAGCAACGATTCGGAATCAGAATAAAGATCATAACCTTATTTACAGCCGTAGTAAATCCATCACTTTTGCTCTGCCGTGGTCTGTTACAGCTATTAAATATTATCGTTACTAATTCTATTGCGTATATGGGCAGCCAAGCGTGTGAGCGTTTCAAGTTACGAGCGTTAAAGGTCGAGTTGCTGTAGGTCCGTGAAATTTTTCATGAGTTGTCAAGGAAAATCATATCGACGAGTGAAATACCTGATAAATCAATAACATTCATAATACCGTCTAATTACATTTTATTCTTCGATTATACGTATACAGTTCTTCTGTGAAATAGTAACTCGATTTTGGCGAAAGACGCTGGCTGGATTCGAAAGTCAATCAGCTAATGCCATTCACTGTATATAAATGAATGATTTGCCAAATATCAGTAAGGGACGTTCGAGTAACGAGGGTGTAATTCTTTAAGCATACCTTTTTTTAAACTACTTTTCGAACCATCAATTTTCTGATTTACAACAAACAGTTTGCGGCGATGAGTGAATTCTCATCCGATATTTTTCTTTGTCCAAAGACTCATACGAATGTAGAAGTATAATCACGGACTAATAGGATTATCTTTACAGCGTGCGGCAAGCTATCCGAAAGTGCTGTTGATGCGGAGACCGAACGCCCCGAAAGTTTCCAAAAAAAAAAAAAAAGAAACAATCGAAACGTGCCAACTACCACCGTCTCTGAAGCTAAAATATCGAGGAACGTGGTATCTGCTACTGGCTATTGCGACGCGCAAAGTGGAAAGTCGCGAATCATGGACGCAATCGCTGAATATTATACTTTGGAGGGTCGTTTTGCGAAGCCGTTAAATTTGTACCGACTCGTTATACATCCGGAAAACTTCGAGCGAACTTCTGAAAATATCCAACACGTATCATGTTTGGTTCGCGATGGTAGCGTCAGGCTTCTCACAGGTAAGAAAGAATGCTAGCAGAAACTGCTCATCGTTTGCCAATATTAAAGATCGCTTCTGGAAAAGCGATCGAAATTACAGATGCTAACTTAATTTTCAGATGTCAACAAGGCTATAATTGTTACTCCAGTTGACAAAGGAAAGGTGATTAACGTAAGACGCACACGACAAAACGTGGCAGTGCAGGATATTCCGTTTATCGACATAGACGGTTGGCGCGTAAGTTGAGAGAATTACATCACAATATGTAACAATTTTATCTTTAAAATGTGCCGTTAACTTTGTTTTCCAAGGTTCTCAAGAAAACTCTGGGAATAGTGGAGGCGATGGTCCAGTGAATAGGCAGACGGACCATTCATTCATCTTTATGTCAGAGACGATTAAAAACACGATTTATACTGTTTTTCTTACAACTCGTCTCGTGTTTGTTGTTATTTTTATTCGACAAACAACTTCAATCGAGCGCCAATGGCAAAAAAGTATTCGTACAAGTCTAAAAAAGTTGTAAAAAAATTAATCACCAGTATAATAAAATATTGTCAGAACTATAAAAATCCTATGACTCCTCATTGAACTAAAACTTACAGCAACAAATCGATTTATTATTCAACTAAAACAATAATAACCAAGACGATGTTGAGACGAGTTTTACAATTTCTTTATTATCGACGCATAAAAACATTCGAATCAGGTCACAATTTTTATAAGCAATCCTTGTATTTAAAAAACTTGATAGCATTACATTTGCAAAGATCCTTCGTTCGGTACAGCCTCACAAGAGACATACAGTTTTGAACAAAAGCATTTTTTTTACCAAACACAAAATTACGCGCACACGCGCAGTCTTAAGCGTAACGACGACACTTGCTGTTATTAACATTGAATTCTACTAGTAGATTTGAGTGTTCCACTTAGAGTAATGAAAAAAAAAATAAAAATTCAATCAACAATCTTTAGGACAAAAACGTGCTTCAAGTAAAATTACTCAAAACTGTTTTCTCGAAATATATTCATTAATGATTTGCGACATTTTTTATCTTGATCCGCGCGATTTTTGCTGAAACGTCGAAGGATTGATGTTGCCGTTTTTAATCGTTGCATATATCGAAAATGTGTCCGAGCTCTTATATATTCGTAGTTGACAGCCTTCCTCAAGTCGGATTCAGCCCGGGCAATATTTTGTGATATCCACCACTCGTCCTGCGGGTATGAATCGTCATGTCGTAAAGTTACCGGCACGTGGTCCTTCACCGGCGAGTACGAAATCTCATTCTGTGCAAAATTTCCGTACATTTAACATGATACGCTAACTCGTTGACAATTCCATAATGTAAATATATTAATGAAAATGTGAATTAAAAAGATATGAAAAGGAATGAAAAGAATACATCAACGTTATGGCAATGCACGCTTTTTCTGATAAAAAACGGGATATATCAATTCTATTTGAAGTCATAGATTCATATTTTTCGAACGTTTCGATTTTCTAAAAAAGGGATTTTATATAAAGGTAACGTATCATCCAAAGAAAATAAGCCGAAAGAATTCGAAAAATCTGTAATTCATTCTCCCAAGAGACGAATAAATGTTTTACCGTTCTTTCTCAGCAATTAAGACCGTTGTTTCGTTCTCTCTGAGAAATTTCAATAAAAGTACCCAATAAGAGTGAATTTTTCGAATCGCTCAGATATGATGTAATATACCTTTCAGTCTCTTTTGAGAACACGTTACATATTTTTCTCATAACATTTGAGAAACTAAAATTATTTATAAAATAGAAATCAAAGATTTGGAATTCAAAATTAAAATTCCGAATCACTGTTTGGCAACAAAATGCATTGGATTAGCGCTTTCTTCTTATCTCTTTATATACCTGTCCTGTATAGACATATTTTACATGACATTCTAATAAGTTTTTTTACAATATTCAAAGACGTCTGTATTTTTTTTTAGCATTTTCAGAGTGTATTTTTTCATGAACTCGAATCCTCTCAGTCTGAATAGATTTCAAATATTTGAGATAATTCTGGAATATGCTGCATCGTTACAGAGTAGGGAATTTACCAAAACACATAAAATATTTCATAAAACAGCTCCGAATATTACGAGACTTGATAAATAACACATGCCATAAACAAATATATTATATTATCCAGACAAATTGTAAATAATTGAACAAACCACTCGAGTATACTTTTTAAAACATACTAACAACGTTTCGGAAACAACGTTTATAGAAAATGTAATTATTTTGAGGTTTCTTTTGTGTACGTTCTGGCCGTATATTATCACTTTATGACACAAACTGAATATGAGAAAATATGTATGCTTCCATGAAAAAAACCAATTCAGGAGTTTCTGCAGGTATATTTAAGTATTTGAAAATTATTATACGATCGGCCAGAAAATTCTGTGAATTTGTGAAGAAATTTTCAAAACATATCAAAAAAGTTTCGAAACTTTTTTGAATATTAAGATATTGTTTCACCAATTCTCTGTAGCTTTTTATTTCCTAGTGAGTTTTCCAAAAATTATAGATTCAAGAGATTTCAGAATATTTTCACGACCTTCAAAGATATCTGGAATGATTAAAAAACTGTGGAAAGAAATTCATAAAAATTGGAATTTATTTTAAAAATTCGGGATACTTGTTGAATATCGTATATATTCCGGAAAGTGTCAGGGACACATCTAGGCGTCGCAACCAAAAAGCGCATAGTTGAAATTGGCTTCAACAAAATTTTCCTGGTCTATACTACATTGGAATTCTCCTTGTAATAAAAAGAAAATCTGGATGTGACAACTAGGTCACAATGGCCAAGTCATTTTTTTCATTTTGAGGTTATACGTTGTAAAATTACAATCGATATGAAATAAATGAAGAAATTCTTAGCGTTTCAAGACATGAGTTATCAGACAATTATTCATATCACAAGAACATCATGAGATTTGGAACAAACTCGTCGTCCGATATTAGAAGAAATGATTCCGCTGATTCAATCGTAACTCATATACTTTTTTTAACAAAAAAATGTTGAATCACAGCAACAAGATTTTTCTAGTCGCTCAAATAACTTGAATCTAGTGCGTGTACCTAACTTTTCTGGTTGAAGCCAATTTCAACTATGCGTTTTTGTTGGTGTATCCAGAAACGTGAAATCTGGACCATTGTACCAAACTTTATGTTCCTTCAGTAAATATCTTAGTTGGAGGAAACAGATTTTTTAGCTATGAGGAATAACATTTTACAACCAACTTTTTCTTGGTTGGAATACACAAGAACCATTTTTCTCAGTGTGGAATAATGAATACTCAAAATTCCGGAAAACATTATACTGTGGTACGGAATTTTATTGAATATATTTTATACTTGTGGCAAAAATTTTTTGTTGAACAAACTCTTTAAAAATATGGATATATCGAAGAAAACTATTAAAAGTTTCATGACATTGGAGAAGTTTTCATTAACGTGTGAATATCTAGAAAAAATCAAAAATATTTCTGAATCGTCTTGAAAGTCGCAGAGAAAATTACCGAAAATTCTGGAATATTTATGAAAGTTTTTCGAGTCCTCTGATATTAGAAACTGAACAAGAACTTTGGAGACGTATTTAATGATTCAATAATCATTCTATAAAGTGCTACAAAACGTGAAGTAATTGTAAAACAATCTTTCAACGAGTTCGATAATGTTGAGGTTACTTAAGATTTGTCTACGAAATCGAGGAAATCGTCTGAAATTTCGAAATGTGTAGAAAAAGTTCTCATTAACCGCATAATATTATAGAATTTCTTACAAAACTTGAGGATGTATTCGAAATTATCAAGGTATTTTTATAATTCTTCCTGAAAGATTTCGGAGGTTGTAACATAATCTTAAAACTTTATCAAGTTTGACAATATCATATAAGAAACCAAGTTTTTCGTGAAAAAATATGACTAACAGATATATGATGTTTCTGAACGTCATGATATTGAACCAAAAGTGAATAATGGTGAAAACAATTTCTTAACATTTCAGGAGAGAATTTTTATTTATTTACATAAGAATCGTTCAATATAAACTTAATGAGATGAAATTTAGAACGTATCAATGGAAAAACCCTCATATACAATCTTTTGTATATATTTCCAACATGATCATTCAAACTATAAAATATTATTCATTGTTCTGTGTTTGTTTGTTAGTTTGTTTTTTATTGGTAAAGTGCCACATCGATGTCGTTTCTAAAAATGTATCCAAAAATTAATTTCCATCACCATCAATTTTATATCGATATCAGTACAATAAAAAAATGAAAAAATATTTTTTATCTTTAAAAAAAACGATTCGACATGCCTATTACTTTGATGGTATATAGGTGACACGTAATTCGATCACATGATTTCTCATCGCACTCTTAGCGCCTCCTGTGGAAATCAGTGCAATTATTATTCGGCCACGAAAGGTGGTGTTAAAAAAGAATGCTAAAACTCAGAGCGATTGTCATACCGTTGAGTTGGAGGAATAAAGAACACTTTGTCTCTGCATTTTTCGCAACCACTAAAAACATGTTTTTCAACACAATGTCCAAGCGCAAACACTTCTTTTCCACATAAAAACCCCGACAATAATAAAACAAATCTCACCCGTATAAACAATTTGTGCAATAATTTTCTACAACAATTATTAATTCGTAACATTTTTAATTCAACGAACGCCGATACCTCGAAACTTCTTTGACTTGAAACACTTTTTCTCGCTTTTTTTTATGTCTTTCTTAGGCACGTATTTATTACGGCAATTAAAAATAAACATTCGCCGTGGTGAATGGTTTGGACAATATTTTGAACAATAATGTTCTGAAAAACAATGATGAAAAAAAAAAAAGGAAAGAAACTACTCACCGGGTCGATATGAAACGAGCGAAGCTGAATAGTTTTTGGCGAGTCTTGGTTACTTCTCACGTCGGCCACGATTTCTTCTGAGAGCATGGCGTTTTTTTCCCCATTCGTCACGTTAACCGTCCCTTTGATTTGATTTATCTCAGTTGACATCTTGAAAGAATATGCTGCCAAAGTGACGCTAACCTCAAATTTTTGCTGACAGCAAGATCACGTCAGTGAGAACAACGAATAACACGGAGAAACCGATCTCGCACCTGGCTCGTCCAACTGACAACTGCTCACAACTGCTGACCAAAAAGATGACGAACCCGGGAACAAGTATTGAGGCGTGTTAGCTGTTGCGGACGAATCAGAGGGGCGTTGTTGCAAACGGGCGGCGCTTGGAGAGCAAATGCCGGAAGGAGGGGAAGAAAGACATAACTTTAGACACAAGGAAGGGATATATTTTGTTCCTCTGGAATTTGTGGAATGTCCGCTCGTACTGATGGGGTCTTCGCTTATCTTGGGGATTAAAGAATAGGGAAAAATTAAAAAAAAGCAATTCCAGTTTTGCCAAACATTTTGTCTCGTCAATTATATACTGTTGGGTATAACGAAACGGGGGAAAAAATCAATCGCTTCGAGAAATATTGCGCACCTGTCAAGTCGTCTATGATGGTTCGTTTTCGATTTCACAGAACTTTCGTGACGTCAATCGACATTCTCAATTTTGGTCACTCCTCACGAATCGTCAACAAGCCGGGCTGTTGACTTGGTAAAAATACGTAAAACGGGAACCTTGAATTATACAAACACGTTTTTGGTGTTCGCGAATCAACTAAAGGACGATATGTCCTCCACCAGCATTAGAATCTTTCAGTGAAGAGCTTTTTAATCTTTGGTTCATCTTTGGATGGTCGGCTTTTTTCACTCACACATATGCATTTCGTACATTTTCGCGCATATGCATTTCACTGAAATAAGAAACCTTTCGTCACGAATCGATATTTCTATAATAAATTCGCAAGAAGGAATCGTCGCATTATGATTTCTTGAACAATCAAATAACATATTGAAATTCAAAGACGCGTCGATAATACGCAAACTTTAACAAAATATCGTAATCATATGGAACTAATACTGAATTTGATAAACCGAATCAGACGATGAAATCAAAATGTCACGAGGGAGATAGTTGTTGTCCTATTTTTTCTTCATTAACAATTTTCATTAATGCAATTAGATCGATATTTGGAAAACGTCATTACAATCCCGTCAAATCTTTGAAAAAGTTCCGTGTTAATATAATGAATTTTGCGAATATAATCATGATTGAGTTGGATCGATCGTTATTGCAATTTTGATTGAAGCGTGCGGATCGGTTGTGAATTAACGCAATAAGTTACATTTTCTAGGAGCTTCGAAATAAAAATTACATCAACGAGGGGTTTTCAAATTACAATCCTGTTCGAAAAATTTCCTTTTTTTTTTCAAATCGGTTTGATCCAATTCTTGACGAAATTCAACCAAGATATTCAGTACACGAAAATAATATGATTGCGAATTTTACAACGAAAAAACTTGGTAACATTCGATGGATACTTTGAAGCGTATTGAGAAAGATTCTGGTGTTAGAACATTTATAGCATATTCCGATATCAAGTGGAAAAATTTGCCCAAAATTTTTCTCGTATCCATTCTCTTCAACACCCTCGGAAAATTTTAAATATTACGTGCTCATTATATTACAATTCGACAATCGAGCAGTATCACGAGAACTAAAAGTTTCTTTTGTTAAAAATTCGGAAACTCGACAACAGTACACGCACTTCGAATTGTTGCATTAAGATAACGTAAGGTTTCAATTTTGCCTAACATGAAATCGAAAATAAATAAAGATGAAAAGTGTATATCGTTTGGTAAATACGAATTCAACGAAGTTTGATCGCGTTCCATTAAGACCTATATAAAACAGCAAATGGCATAACATGGTAAAGCCCCTGTGCAACGTTGTAACGCTAGCTCCGCTGACAACGGGTCGGCTGCACTCGGGGGCTTTACGTTGTGAATCACGTGTTGCGCCTATGTATGTAAATTCACGTTGTAAAGTTACGCGTATCTTCAAGCATGGTTTTTTGGGGGGTTTTTCTGAACATGACAACAAAATAGTACGATTTTTTATTCCTAAAAAGTTGAACTTGTGAAAGAGGCACAGAACAAACTTTACTTTCAACACATATATTTGAATGACTATTCAATTGTAATTTATAAACAGCAGCGTTCATTAGCCAGGGATGAAAATTCACTTTTACGCTTCTGGCCGATATAAATGTGGAATAAGTATATTGTTATTAATATATTACATCAACTAATCGCTTCACATCTCGATTTATTGATTAATTTTTTTTAAATTTTAGTTATAACTTCGGAAGGATTCTTTTCACGTTGCATTGACGTTCTTTCAAATGAATTCTCTGGATATTAAAAAAACGCCACCAGTTGTCATTATCTTCCATACAAGTTACTCAAATAAATCATGTCGAGGAGTAATTTTTTATTGACAATAGGTTAATTATTTTGCGAATCGCTCACGAACTTTGTAAGAACGTTTTATCATTTTTCCATTGACACATATTTTTTTGAATAAACTGTAAAATGTGTTATTTTTCGTTATGTTATTTTACAAGTTAAATGAATACGAAAAGCCATTCGCCGGAAGCACAAAGAATAAGGGTGGAATAAAGTGTAAAAAATTTGATTCCTATCGAACGATTGTATCGCGGTTCTGTTACGTTTGATGAAGAAATTTTATGCACAATATTTACAGTGCAATCACGCGCGACTCTTCATATTAAATGAGAGAATATTAATTTCAAGTAAAATAGACATACATGAAGTGTGAAAATTGGACCAATAATATTTTCCGCCATTTTAATTATGTTGAAGAAAGAAAAACATATTTTATTAAGGGTCGTTGTATCTTTTACTTTAATGAAATGATATAAAAATTTTTTATTAAATTTTCAATTACGTTACAAATAGTAACCACGTACCTGTATTCTATGATTTGTTATGTTGAATCACGATAAAAGTAAGTTCCACCATTGTCAAGAGAGCACGCTCGGCGATTAATAAGAAAGTTACTCCAAATGTAAGGTATTAAGAATAAAAATAGAAAAACCCCTTCTCACTCGTACCCGAACCAATCGACCCCCGAGTTTTAAGAGCAGGCGTCATTGAATGCTGATGGCCATTTTTTGGGTACCATAACAGTTGGAAATTTATGTACAAGTGAATACTATAAAATCAAAAAATTAGCCGCTATTAAACCGTATATAACAAGATCGATCCACATTCATTGAATATCGAAAATAATATAATTATAATTTTAAGAAACGATATTTTATGTATACAATTTAATCTTTTTATATACGGTAAGATCATCTATCATTTTTTAATTTTATTGTATTTACGTTGATACATATTCACATAAATAAATTGAGGTTATTTCACGGGAGCGTATACATGAAATATTCAAAAATATTATGAATCGATCTTGAGATGCTGAAATAAAATTCGAAAAAAGTTATTGCGCCCACAAAATCACTATTTGCATTCACCCACGCCATCTTCTTCAGACTTTTTTGCGTACACAATGCACATGTGTAGCTTAGAACACGAAATGTATGCGTTCGAGTAGAGAATATGGGTGACTATTCTTCCGGGACAGTTTTTTTTTTAATTTTACTGTTTATATTGAAAAAGATTCTTGTAAACAGACTGTCACGCTTCGAATAGTTTGAAAAAAATGTTTTATGTGTGTTATTTATAAAATTTGATTAGTATTTTATTTATATAAAATTTTTTATAAAAAAAACTCTATGCGAAAAATGAAAGATTTTACCCAATTTGATAGCATCCTGTGACCGTCGTCATAGAAAAATTTTAGTAGTTAGATGCAGTTCCATTAGATATATTATCCCATCTCATTAATTATTTGTGATTTCAATGGTACAAGAATTAATACAAGATGTTTTCAAAAGCTTTCGTATACTGATTTTTCGGCGTATATTAGAAAAAATTTCAATTTTCATAAAAACGAGCCTCTCTATAATACCATGCTTAAATACATTGTCGTAAATGAAAATTGAACTCAATTGTACACTTCGAAGGGAAAATTCACTATTGATGTCTACTATTTACATCTTTTTTTTCCGAAAAAAATTGAACTTTTTATACAATATTAATACAACTGGTTCTATGGGAATTGAAAATATTCGTAAAATTAGTGTTTCAATGATAAATACACGTGTTATTGAAAGCATGAAGTTCTCCCATTAGATTCTTTTTCAATTATCGCAAAATATATTTTTCATTTATTCATTTATTACCCTGTCAAATGTCATGTCTGAAAAAAAGGAGCTGTATCGGATCTCTAATTGTTCAAGAATATATGGAATTTCATTATCACGAGTCAGAGAGTGTGGCTGGCATTTAGGGAAACGGAAAAAATCTCCTAGCTCCGAGCTGTAATAAACTATTTCTTACAAGTATAATAAGAGGCGTGACTAATAAAAGTCTAACACGTGTTTCAAGATATGAATGGGCGTAACGGTAAAGCTTCGAATACGAGGGGGCGTAACGATAAGAAACTTCTTAGTCAACCCTTCCGACCCGTCTTGTCGAGTCCAGGTACATTCAAGTTTGTTTATTGTGTTTTTGTATCCGCGAAGAAAGGTTTCATCGAAAGAGAAGTAAGAATCCATTCTTTAATGAAACACGCTAAAAATATTTCGAGTAGTTTCGGATCCTTGAAATGTTTTCCCTGATGGGTCGGTCAACACTTCAGTAAATGTCTGGAAGTGTATCACAGTGTATTGCAGTGTATCACGGTGTAGCAAAGTGTCACAAAGTGTATACATTACTAAAACATCAGGAATACGGCTCGCGGCCATGTAAAAGTGATTTTTACCTGTGAACATATATTTCGCGACACCGATTGCCATTTAATGCGCGGGGAAAATTGAGCTGTTTCGATAAAAATATCAAAAAGGCTGGAATTATTGAGATACCAACAATAAGGAAAAAGCAGTGGTTCTGTATTATCGACACTGGTCGGTAAATGAATTATTTTATCGTCGATTTTCGAGCTTTAGAAATTATTCGAAAGATATTTTTATTTTTTTTTAAATTTTCAACATTGCGTTTTGATAGTTTATGATGAAAATATCAAGAGTCAAAAATTCTTCCTTCGAAAAAGTATCGAAAATAAATAATATTGCCGAAAATCTAGGTTATGTCTGTGCTTTTTCAAGTCGCTTTTTGATTATTAGCGCGCGAAATTCAAATATACATATATACGAGCCGTTTTATGCATTCTCAAATATATATATATATGCATATTCACTAAAATATATACGCGCTATATTAATTGCATCAGCGCATTTTCCGGATTGAATTTCTATGATTTTTACAATTTTCGATTACGTTGTATTATTGATACAGAGTTATCAAATATAAAATTAAGCGCTCGCATTCGGATTCCGCGCGCTGTCAAATGTTGAGAAAAAACATAACCATATGAACGAAGAATTTTGTTTTATTTTTCAAACTTCGTACGCTGAAATTTGCCTGGATTTCAAAAAAAAAAAATCGTAATTATAAAAACATATTTTTAAAGTTTTCGGTAAAGTTTCATTTTTGTGAAATCTAAAATATCGACTATGAAATATTTCATTTACCAACCAGAGTTGATCATACAGGACCACTGCTTTTTCCATATTGTTGGTTTCTCAATGATTCGAGCTTTTTTGATATTTTCATTGAAATAGCTCATTTTCTCGCGCAAATTCAATGGCAATTGGTTTCGCAAAATATATGTTCACTTGTGAAAATCACTTTTACACAGCCGCGAGCCGTATTCCTTACTTCTTCAGTAATGTATATACTTTGCGATACTTTCCTACACCGTGATACACTGCAATGAACTGTGATACACTTTCAAACACTTTCTTAAGGGTTGACCGACCATATACACACTACACGCTAGAAAATTCTTGACGCGTCTACGATTTGAGGACGTTTTCATTCTCCGATCCAATACTTCGCCATTTTTTTATTTCACTCATAATTGTAGTAGCTTTAGAAGTCGATTAAATTCTAGTCCCCGGGCTTTCGCTTAAAAAGCGGCTGAAGAAATGTTATCAAAGAAAGATGTATTCGGGCCTCTGTAATAATGGGAACCGTTGGTTTATGTTATTGTCGGGTCGGGGTGTGTGTGGGGGAGGGGAGGATGGAAATGAAAGATTACGATTATTAATTTATGAAAAAGCAAGAAAACGGTACATTTCGAATTACGTTAATATTTGTCGTTTGACGTACAACGCGAAAAATATAGTTGACAAAGTATCGTTCGGTACATATATTACTTCAAATTAATATTCACAGATGGCCGATGGATGCGCGGAACAGCAATCAAGCGAAAAAAATGAACAAGATATTCCCCGTGGAAGCTGGCGTGGCGACGTCGATGAATTATCGAGAGCTGAGACGTTACAATTTGAAGTAAACAAAGATGAAGAGCTCACTGTACAACAAGATGCGAGTAACCGTGAAGATGTAATTCCATGCGTGGTTCCTGGTAAACCTTCGAAAAAAATCGGACGTGCGCTCGAAGCAATATGGTCCGAGAAGTTGTGGCATGCAGTCGATCGCCGGTCTTCCAACGATGTGACGATCTTATTTTACACGGAAAAGCGTCGACTTTTCGACTTTCGAATACGAGAGGTGAAAGAGAACAACGTATTGAAAATTTTAAGCAAAGTCGCACAGCTGGACGGTTCCACAATTTACGATCTCATCAAATACAAATGGACGTGGCCTTCGTACGCATTCGAAAATGTAACAATAAAGAAAGGCGAAAACGTTGTCGCGAGCGCTATTCGTAAGATTTTCAATTATTTGCCTGAAAGTTTCATACTCAGCGACGGAACGGATTCGAATATCGTTAAAATCTCTGTAAAAGCGAAGAAAAAAATTGTCTAGAAAAACATGTTACTCGCACAACTGTGTATAAACAATTTTTCACGAATAATGAGAAAATCATAACTTTTGTATACATGAAATGTATCGTTTTTTCATAGGATTTCAAAGTCACGATTTTGTGCACGTTTTCCTATCATCCTGCATAGCAGAATGAAAAACAGCGCTATTATGTTTGTTATCCTTATCATCGATTCATTTTATTGCAATTTCGCGAAGTTTTCTACGTTTTCACAATTTTTCCTTTTATTCACATTTATAAAGTCAGTGACATAGAAATATGACCGCAGGCTTGTGTATCAATCTTAATTATTATTAAAATTTCTGGTTGGGGGTAGCATTTTTGAAAACGCCTAATGTCTATAGACTTTGATTTAAAAAAGATCATGTATTCACGATGTTAAAGTAGAAATAAAGGTTAGCTGGAAAATTGCTTTTTGAATGTTCCTTATTTTTTTTCAATTCGTTGACTTTAAAGTAAATGCAATGGATTGATCGTGTTTTTCGCAAATTGTGAAAATTTTGGATGAATCCTTTTTTGAGCAAGTTTTTTTATTACAGAAAAAAAACTCACTCCACAATTAACATTCTCGATAATTAATTTCTACAGTACAGTTTTTTGCAAAAATTGCAAAGAAATAATCACATCCCATTTTTTTCGCCTCTCGGATCCGTTATTTTTGGCAACACCGAATGTTGTTGTGTATGTGTCGAGTAATCATGCATGTGAATAGTAAATGAAATGAGCCATAAGGGAATAAGGGAATATGAAATTGAACATTTCTTGAATTTTTTGTTTTCTTAATTAGATTATTAAGTCTATGTATGAAAATGAGTATTATGTGAATATTCCATCTACTTCATGATAATTGCACCTGCAAAATATGACAAGTTTCCCGTCATTTTTAATTTCATCAATTAGGACATGGAGATCGAGCCTGTGCGACTACAGACCGGCGGCGAACAGTATTTTCAGATGATATATTCTGTCATTCTCTGGAAGGACAACGCGAGCCAACTCTAGCGTAAAGCTGAAAATATAACAAAGAAAGATAAATTTCACAACCAATGTTGTGATTTTTAAACAAATTCAGTGAAATGTTAGTGAATAACATTGAATCGAATGAAAAAAAAATTCGACAAAGGACCTAGAATACGCGTCAATGTGAGAGAATAAATACAAATCATGCAACACGTTTTTGTGAATGAATAATGGAGCCAGTCTTCGAGTCAAAAGATTTAAAATTCGTCAATATCGGGATACATTTTATCAAGTATTCCGAATAATGTGGTTGAAAATATGACGGTTCTTACAGCTATTTTGATCGAAATTTCTTTGATGATCGACGTTTAATCATATATAGATATCGAATTTCATAATTGATTTATCATTCGCAATCTATTAAAATTAATTAATCCCTGTGCCAACAATGGCTGTCGAACGTGAGAGTGCGAGTAATTTTTTTGATCAAAATAGAATTTCCATAATGCGATGTGCGAAAATTCGTTGACTTTGTCAACAAAAATTTTAGAATTACAACAAGTTGTATGTTTCATTGGGTTTTATTTTGCAAAAAATTTTCTTCACGATTGATAGAAACACAACAATCATTGCTGCATCACAAGATAAACTATGAAAGATGAATGAAAATTTTGAAATAATCTGCCTTTTTTTGAAATAATCCTCGAGAGTTGCGAGTAAAAATTCGGAAACATACTTAATGAATTTGCAAAACGACTCGGATCGTTTTATATACTATTTAAAGGTGGAAAAAAACACTAAAAGATTCAGTGAATTGCGTTATTATATCGATAGAGTTTCTGGAAATGATAGAAAACGTTACAATATTCATCATATATTTGTCAAATGTTTTCCATTATCATGTCGGAGTTAGTGAATTTCAAACGAATTCGTGACTCATTGATTGCTATAATCGCAAATATATGTAAATTCCACTATTGCAAAAACATATTGCGCGGCTTGTTATCAGAAATATGGAAAAAATCTACTTGTTCAGAGATGTGCTCACATGTACGCAAAAACTCTATATTTTCATGCGTAAAATAGAGGCGGGATAAATAAAAGCCAAAACACGACGCAGTTCAAGATGTGAATGGGCGTGATACAAAAGGTTGATATGGAGAGGGGCGTAAAAAAAGAAACTTTCCAGTCACGCTCTTTTGGCCCGTCCAGACGAGTTGCTACATTGCAGTTTGTCACGTTGATTATTCAAGTCGTGAAGTGAATCCTGTAAAAAGCAAGTAAGAATTCATTTTTTATTTCATTTTTTTTCATTGAACATGCAACTAACTTTTCATCTAGTTTCGGATCATGAGAATGTTTCTTAAAAACTACACATTACACGATTGAAAATTTTGACACAACTTGTACAGCTCAGTGCGACACAAGCCCAGTACGCGAATCGTCCCATAAAATGCCTCGATTTCGTAGCAAGGAAAAAATATATGCCAAGTCAAATCTGCAATCGCGTATGTATACGCGAAC
Organism: Trichacis sp. ZL-2020; assembly: GCA_022816925.1. Classification (NCBI taxonomy): domain Eukaryota; kingdom Metazoa; phylum Arthropoda; class Insecta; order Hymenoptera; family Platygastridae; genus Trichacis; species Trichacis sp. ZL-2020. The sequence continues at coordinate 56,099 of JABFQI010000001.1, read as the reverse complement.
AATCATAGTTAACTGTATATTGGCTTAAAAAATTTCTTTACTTTATTGTTCAAGTCGATTTGTTGATCATAGAATACATAAGATGACGAGTCGAAAACTCGAACGATTCTTTTAAATTCAAGAATAAATTACGTAGCAGATCAAAGACTTGCGAAGACACCTAATTTCTCCGAAATATACAAATAAATATATGAGAATTTTTTTTCTTAAAGCAATGATAAACTTTACCAAAGACTTAAAAATGAATCATCTGCGACTCCAGTACAATGATTTATTTGAAATTCAGGAAATTTACCATTTTTTATCATAATAAGCTAGAAAAAATTCCATTTTTTCATAAGAAAATTGAGCAAAATAGCAAAACCGTTATTCACACGTACGGTTAAACTTTTGTCATTAAACTTCATATTTCTCTTTATATTCAACAATTTGTCTGTAAAATATAGAATTACTTCCAATAAATTTATTTCGAATCTTGAAAAATTTTATGATACTCAAATTGTTTGTTCGATATAATAATACGTTTTGCAATCGAAAGATGTAAATAATGTGAATTTTTTTTCATATAATCACATCAATTAAAAGCCTGTAGATATTTTGTTTGGAGAATTTTAGTCGTTTGTATTATCAATCCCGATATTTCGTAATATATTTGCTCAAACATATCAACATTTTAAAAGTCACAGAACGTAAGAAGTAGTTAAAAATTGGTGCCAGCGAGTTGATATTTTTCTTGTTTTCACTTTATGTAGTAGGCAATCCTAGGAAACTCGTTAGTACTCTGAATGAAATAACGAAATTGAAGAAATTTTTCTGCATTTAACAGAGTTTTTCGACAATAATCTCGAAGTAAAAATACATTCAGTAATTTCTCAAAACGTTCGACTTTCCTAGTATATTTAAAAATATCCCCCTTTTTTACGGCATGAGGAAAAATGCAAAAATCTCCTTTTTTTGAATTATCCCTAACGTTCTAATGAGTTTTGGAAAAATGCACGAAATCGTCATACTGTTTTATGTACTAGCTAATCACACCGAAAGTATCAATGACGAGATTTACCGTTTCAAAATTCTGTATTGTATTACTGGAGATTAAGGAATATTCTAACAATGACAAAATAATCTTTTCCAATCGCTATTCTGAAAAATTATACTCCTTGCGATAATTCCTATAATAATCCATTATGTCATAGAAAGTCGAAAGAGAATATATGAAATCTTGGACGTTCAGTGCGAGTAAATCAATTGAGTATAATAAATCTGAGAATAAACGTCTTGTCGAAGAATGTTCCACTGGAAACCATCGAATTCCTTTATATTATATCATCGTAAAGGAGTTTTTTGATAAACTCTCCGCTGAATTTTCTATTGACTCCTGAAAAAGTCAAGAACATTGTAAAAAAGGGAATGATGTTCAAAACAGGCTCATAATTTAATAGAGCGATCTCGAAAAACAGTCTGAAACATGTATTCATAAAAATATAATGTATCATGTTATGGTGAATTCTAGAAAATTTTCCGTAATTTCTAACAGTATCAGGGAGCATATTGATTGCCTATAAAAATGTGACAAATGTTACTCGTTTTCAGACTTTCGAGTATATTTAATAGGATTAGTCAATATTACATGATTTTCAAATAGATATACGTGACTTTTTTACACATTCACGAGCTTCGGAGTATTTTTGAAAAAAATTTTTAAACTTTTTATAAAGTTCTGGAATGTTCAGTAAATTTAGCGAATATTTATTCAATGCTCAACCATGTAAAGAAAACGAATGATAAAGTTGTTTTGTTTTAATCTTTTAGAAATTAAAGATATAAAGTCGATCCACAAATGAAGTTTTCAAGTAAGTTCCCGTTGTTTTTTTCTAAATAAATGACGTAAGCTCCGAAATGTTTTATAATTAGCAAATCTTTGGCAACATTTTTCAAAAACTCCCAAAAAGTGGCTGCAACAGTTTCCTATGTAAATACAATACGCTGTATCTATTAGTCGACACTATTCTAGAATTTTTATTCTCAAAAGTGTTCATCTAGCATAATTATTTATCAGTGACATTCTTATATGAATTTTACTTTTATATCCAGAGATGGCCGATGATTGCGCGAAACTGAAATTGAACGCGAAAAATGAAGAAAAATTGTTATGTGAAAGCTCTGGATGCGACGTCGATGAATCAGCGATAGCCGACCAGTTGCGAGTTGACGGAAACGAAGAAGCAGTGCTAATCGAAGTAACAGATGAAAGTGATGATGAATCTGAAACGTCGTGCAATCTTTGTGAAAAACCTGACAAGAAAATCTTACGCGCGCTCAAAACAATATGGTACGAGGAATTGTCCCATTTAGTCGAACGACGATCTTACGGTGACGTGACATTCATATTCCACACACAAATTCGGCGACTTCTCGAATTTCGCATCCAAGGGGTAAGAAAGGAAAAAATCTTGAAAATCATGAGCGAAGTCGATCAGTTGGATGGTTTCACGATTTTTGATCTCACCAAATACAAATTTACCTGGCCTTTGTACGCGCTTGAAAATGTAACTATTGAAAAAAGCGAAAATATTGTCGCGAGCGCTGTTCGGCAAATTTTTCATTCTTTGCGTGAAAGTTTCATTCTCAGCGATGGAACGCAATCGAAAATTGTCAAAATTTCTGTCAAAGCGAAATAGAAAAATGCCTAAAACTGCGTAGCCTTTGCGCTACTGTGCATAAAACCTTCTGCGGATAATAAAAAATACTAAATTGTACACAAGAACGACGCATTATGGTTTTTTAAGAGAAATAAATGTTTTGATTTTCGCTCTTTTCTACGAATTATGCAACGTCTTTGTTTTTTGTATCGTGCTGCATTGCTGAAATGATAAACGTGATCCAATAACTGTTATCCCAGTCATCGATTTATCTATTTTCGAGTTCGTCAAGTTCTGTAAGCTCATTTTTTTCAGGATCTTATGCGAAAACATCTGTAAGATATATATTTCTACATTCGATAGTATCAACGACATGAACACGTTGCAACTAAATTAAGCGATAATATCAATTTTTAATGAAATCAGACGTTTAGTTATGGAACATGTATGATTTGTCTTCCGCAATGTAACACGCGATATAACAGAAATTTTACTTTCGTCTGTCTGTAACTTGATTGATTTTCGTTTCATGCGCTGTAATTGTATTTTATTGCCCATACTTTACGGTACCGTAATGTGAACGTAGCTCAATTATCAGTAATTGATTATACGTATGAATGGATGAATGAATCAATAAAAAAACAAATCAAACCCACTGTCTTTGAAAATATTTTTCTGAAAAATGAAGTCAAAAACGAGAATGAACTGAAATTTTGATTTTAGGACGGAAAATTTGATGACTATTTTTTTCAAAGTATGTTCTCGTGAATCGAATGCCCTTGACACGTATATACGATATTTATCGTGTAAAATTGATTTAAAAAAAGGATCATCAGGCTTCATAAGATTTTACAATTAGTTTTTTAAATATTACGATTTTAATATATTCTGATCGAGATTGCGTTACAATATCAATTGTCCAGACGGAGAACTGTTCAACTTCCAACAATCAAGTATTATTTTTTATCATTTCACTCGGCAAGCCAATCTCGAAAAAAAATTCACAATCTATAACGAATGATGAAAATATATTCTAGTATTTTGTGAAAATTGCCAGTTCAAAAAGGGACTTCTAATCAATATAAAGAAATATATACAACAACCCCACAATGTCAGTGTGAAGAACAGATGTTCCAAGTATCGATATGGAGTGCGCTTCGTAGGATGAAATTGCAAACATCAAAATGTTTTTCTGCCAATATTTTAGAGTAGGTGTATTCACGTTAATTAACTTGAATTACTGATAACGCGTAATAGAGAGAAAATAGAGCAATCGATTGAAAATTTTTCCTTTGAAACAGAAATGGGAATGCATATGAAATGAATTTAAGAAAACCCATTATTCCTGTAAAAAACACAGGTCACAAAAATACTGCAAAACAAGGATGCGTGAGATGGTCATTTGTAGGCATGTGAAATTTGATTGCTCTCATATTCCGAAATATATCTGCTCTTATGAAATTCAATTTTTAAATTATCTGAATACAGGGTTTCTTTCGTGATAAAACTCGACAAACGATGACAAATGTTAGCAGTGTAAACAAAAGCTTTGAACAAAGTAGTAACCCCGATTCGCAAGTTTAGTATCAATACTTTAAACGTGGCAATACGCAGATACATTTTTTCGTAAATTTACATACATCATTGTTTTTTTACCATCATCAGAACATGTAAAAAACAATTCGGAAATGATTGCTGGTGACTCTACTTCAAGATCACTGCGAAAACGGGCGTTCTCATTCATGTTTTAAAATGCAATTTTTCTCTGTTTCAATAATATCGGAAACATATGTTCGTTTCACTTTTAAACGCTCGATAATCTAAAGTGATTCAAAGAGAGACTTTTGTATGTCTCAAAATTGACGAAATGTGTTTGGTGTTTCATTAACCGGAATTATTTAGTGAGAAACGCCTAGGGCGTTTCGAATTGCAACGCGACGTCGCAATTGAACCATTTATCCCTGAAACGCTATCACGAACATTTCAATTTGAGATGAATCGAAACAGATCCATACATGTCAAACAATGCGATTAACTTACAAAGTATTTGATCCACCTCTGTCATAGCACATTCTTCATTAAAACTCCTTTATTTTTATTGAATGAATGAGAAAAAGATATTTTTTTAGATATATTCTTTCGACATTTTATTTACGAGGCAGACAATTTTCGATGTTAAAAAGTACAGATTGTTTGACAACTCGCTGTTACCGAATGGAAAAACTACATGTTTCTGAAAAGAAACGACTGCAAGTTTTGAAATGAAACCCCCTAGCACGTTTCGAATACGCCTATATGAAACATTCCAGCTGTTTCAAAATTGACAAAAAACTTCTCAAAATGAAACGCCAGTTTTTGCAGTGATAAAAAAGAGTTTTTCAACGTCGTAGAAATGGCAGAAAAAGATTAAAAAGAAAATATGAGAGCATTTAAATGTGACGCATTAAAAAATATAGAAAGATAAATCAAATTTAACATAGTTATTTAGAGAATACACGATTTAATGAAAGGCATACACGATACAATGCTCCGTTTTTTGGTAAGACTGACACCATGTCCTCTAAACATAAGAGAAGGCCAGTCTCAGCATGGCTATTTGATTTTCACTTAAACCTAGCCATCGAAGCGTCTGAGGTGGTTTTCCGGCGATCGTGCGAGCTCTCGTTCTGACGCTCAAGTATGAGCGGTTCTGAGGAAGTAGAGCGCGTTTAGCAGGACACTGGAATTGAGCTTTCCACCAAGCGTCGCAACGACATTTTGACAATCTGTATCTATGAGCGATTGGGTCCAATAAAAAGTTCAGAATTTGTTGGTCTTCTTCCGGCTGATAGCCCGCACGGCCTGGGCGACCGCCGCGAGAGCCGGACAATCTTTGACGTGTTGGACAATCGTTTCGTTGCTGTTGTTGTTGTTGCTGCTCGAGTTGTGATGCTAAGTTCTGTAGCAAGCCCAACTTTTGTGTTTGTCCTGAATTGCTAGCCTCATCATTATGACAGTCGTCTCGAATATTTCTGCCTTGGTCGGTGACGTGATGGGATTCACGCACGTTCATACTTGCTGTTGTGTCAGTTTGCATCGAACCATTTACATCTCCTTCATTTGACATCCCGAGGTCTGCCGAAAAGAAAAAATTTATAGTCATCGAGTTCGGAAAAGTTCGAAAATATTAAATTCATAAAGTCATCCACGGGAATCTCGTCGTAAAAACGGATTCAGATTAACTCAATTATGAAGTAGAATTTTTTTTACCTTGTTTACCATTACAATTCAGTACAAGTACTATTTGAAAATATCGAATTTATTACGTGAACTACGGGGACAAAGAATTTTCAATCAGTTACGCGATTTACCGCTTCTTGAGCGTGCTATTGCCGTACACGTGCAATGTGCTTGCGATAATTTATTTTTCTTCTCATGACAATCACGTGCGAAAGAGAAAAAAATTTGTTCTATTCTGAAATTTCTCGTATGAAACAAATGTCTTCTAAAAATAACGGCGAAGGCAAATTTTTCTCATTTAATCGTTTGAAAAAGAAAATTTAATTTTGCGTGTAATAAGGTCAGCAGCGCTAGAAAAGGTTTGAATGACGTTACGAGGCGATTCTCGTATGCAAAAAAAAATTGCAAGTCATTGTTATTTGTCGTGTGGATAATGAAATAGGAAGTTGCTAAATTGCTACAAGGGATGATGAGAAGCATATAAATTTTTACTCACAAGTGTTTGTCATTTAATTTTGCGTTTGCACTAGTAGGTCGCAAAAACGTGCTGACGTTATCTGCACGTGCAGTTCAGATAAAGTAACGAGTTATTCAGAAACCGCGCTCGAGAAAATTCGGATTTCAAACAGGTTTTACGCGCGAACGTGTCTGAACGTGGCTCGAGGCACTGACTGCATGATTCGCGCGTGCTCTATCATGCTCAACCTAACCAACAAACATCAACACATTTTTATGTCTCTTGATGCAAATTTTGAATTTTCTGCATTATTCGAGGGAGGAATATAGATGATTAACTTTTTTTACTCCGATTGCCTATCGCCTCTTATTTATATTCGGCTCTTCTTTAGCACTGTAATTGAGCCAATTCCATGGGAAACTTGATATATATATATCTCTTTAAACTATTCAAAAGCGAATATTGGCCATTACTGTGCGGTTAATAATTTTTTTTATTGCGTAAAAAGAGCCATTTTAGCAGAAATTCGAATTTATTTACGCTTTCCTGTCTGGTGTAACCGGAGTGAACTATTACCCGATGTGTTTACATAAACGGAATAAAGAAATCTTTTTCTTTACCACTATCCTTTGCTCCGTTGTCGCTCAAATCCAATGGAAGTACTTGGATCGTTTCGGACATAGCTAACTGTCCGGCAGTGGTCTGCAGAACATTCGATTTCGAACCAGCAACTTCATTTTTATCGACTATTTCCCTTTCATCCAACTGACTTGACGTCGAAATAACTGATTCGTCGTTCAGTTCGACGCCGCGGCTGGACGTGAAATGTCGCCGAATTTTGTCGTCACTCATGTTTCTGGAATTACTGTTGTGCCACCAAAGGTTGATTGTCGCGAAATTTCTGCGTAGTTCTCACACGACACTTAAACACACATGCTCGTTAGCTGACAGTTGACGGCAATACGAGGAACAATGCGCGAACAGCCCGATTACCACGATTGAGCTGGAACAAAAGAAATGGGCGTCAACTTGACAAAGCTATTGCAAGCCAAGACGTCGTGAGGGGCGTAACACTAAGAAACTTTTTTGTAACGGGCGGGACGATGAGAAATGTTTCTCATCGCAAATATCTAGCGTAACCTGTGAGCGCTAAATTTCTTTACTCTCGTATTAGCTTCAAGACGCACTTGGACGCGTTAGACTTAATAAAGATTCTAGTATTATAGAATTTTGAGAATAAAAAATTGGTACATGATGAATTTCTTATATGCATGCACCTCGAGTCGATAGATATATTATGTGATAGCGATCTACATACAAGGTTTATGTTACTTTTTAATTCTTGTATACCAATCGATATTCCAAGTACCTGAGAAGTGCACCTTCAGCTTCGTTGAAGAAGTAAAACTATATTCCTCAATAAAGTTATTGAAAAAGTGTACCTTGAAAAAAATAGTCCGACTTTAATGACATATTTTTAAGACCAAATATATATTCTTATTACACTTGGCACGAAAAATGAAAAATTTTTGTCTGTATAAAACAAATTTCTGTGAGAAATAAAATGATTATATCTTTGTTTTTTAACTATAGTGATATAAAAGACTCACACTATAACTCAATTTAGTTGACAAATTATATTTACGATAACATCAACTTACGATATTATTGTATTTCCAAATAGCGATTTTCGTCGTTGTCGTAAAATGTGACTAAAATATATAAGGGTTACAATTGATAATTTTTCTAATTCGATAATGTAAGATTAATTTAATTTGTCGAATCCGAAACGGTTTAATCCGAACAATACGATTCCGTAAACAAGAATCTTGGTCAAGTAAAGGTTTCACATACAACAATAACGTAATAATCAATTATGCAATTAAAATATTCAAATATGCACAAAATTGAAATCTCTGCTTCCATGCATTGTTAAAGTCTCCTTCGAATTGACTTCGACTAACACATATTGGATAACAAGCAAACGCGGAAACGAAAAAGAAAAAAAAAACGAATTATCCATTCGATAGAAATTGGAGGCGTAAGCTTTGCGTGACTTCAAAAATAAGGGGCGTGTATATAGCGACGTCGGGATATTGTGGGCGTGAATAACGAGTTATGAAAAGCGTCATTTAGTATATGAGTATATGTTTGAAACGTCTCGCAAGCGTATGTGGAGACAAAAAGGGCATATCCAATAAGTACAGCGTTTATCGTGCCGTCATAAAGAGCATATCACTCGCCTAGGTCTAGCCTTTGTTTTAGAATCAACAAACTGTTGGTCTGTTCGTTGAAGGTACGTAAATGAAACGTTATTTTTAAAATTATTTTGAAATAAATATTTGAAAATGCAACGTGTCGCGTAGTGAGAAAATCCGTAAGAAGATCCACGTTGAACACGGCATTGCGAGTTTACATTGTTCTCTCTAGATAATTATCATAATGAACACGTGGCATATATTCCAGTCGGTTCTTCATTACACGGTTCGGCTAAAATTTCATTTCAATTTCTTTTCGAATTTCTGTTTTCTATGGAAAAATTGATTGCTCACCTTAAATACTAATCAACAAATGTAGTCGGGGCTAAAGAAAAGATTTCGTATGTCGAATTTTTTTCTTACTTTTCAAAAGCGTCCCCTGTATGTATACGATATTACGTGTGCTCGAAGAAGTAATCAATATTTCAGATGAAAACACAAAAAAACGTTCTTATATGCAAAATGTACAACTATTCTGTAAAATAGCTCCATCTCAATAGTATAAGGATGGTACTAAACATCATTTTCAGTATGCTCGTAATAGCCGCATGTTTTTCAATAGGATTGTCGGAGTGAACAACAAATTTTTCAAATTTTCACTGGGAATTGAAGATACTTTTCATAAAACTGTATCTCGATATCTGTTGCGTTATATATGATTCTCCGCTTTGTAGAATATCAAAATTCATGTGATCGTCGATTACTCTACGATTAAGAAAAAAAAATGGAAAGGATTTCTACGAATAGTTTCTCAGAGTGCGGGAACGCTATTCTGACTTTTTCAATAAAATTTTTTTCGAAGTAGGACAGAAACCTAACTCAGTCGCGAAATTCTCGAATAATTTAGGAACAGCTATTGCAGTAAAAAAAATTAAAAACAAGACACTACTAGGATTCTCTGTACATAATTCATCGATACTTAAAATCCCCAAACTTGTATTTACAACATTTTTACCAAAATGTATGTCGAGTGATTGCTTCAGTTATTGACAAAGTGGAAGTATTTTCTTGATACAATCATTTCCCGATGATATAAAATTTGAAGTTTGCTTCCTGAGACAAGAATATTCCAACGTTATTTATCGAAGTATTGTCAAAAATACATTTCAATTTAACCTGTCGTATTGAAAAAAAAGTCTTATCATGAACATTATAATGATCGATGTCAAATCCATAATTACGCTCTAGTAACGATATTATGAATAGTATGAAAGATCAATGTTTGATGAATTTATTTCACTGGATCAACCAAAACAAATTTTTTTATTGAATAAATTATACGGCAGAAACTATATTCTTTCAGTGTTTCGGCGTGCCTCAATACAATACTGCAGCAACAAAATCAAGGCACGTAATAAGAAGGCTTTAATGATAAAAACACACGCTCTAATAAACTATTCGTTACGCGCTTTATGCAGATAATACTTTTGCGTGACATGAAGTTTCGTGTCAATAGATTCATTACAACTTGTAAAGTACTAACTCCCACGATTTCAGTTCGCAACGTAAACTACAATTCTCTTAATTGAGACCCTCAGAGCAAAAAGAAAGTGTATAATTTTTGCGGGCAAAAGTGAAACCCGGTTTTTGTATTGTGATAGGAAATCGTATTAAAATACAAAACGTTATTGTATCAGCTGATTCAAATTTTCAAGAAACAATCTTTGACCAAGAAATAATTAATTATTCTTGAGGTTTCCAGCAAAAGTCAAACACGAAATTATTAGAAATTACACGAAGGTACATTTAGTGCCCCAAACCAAGGTTTGGCACTTAATGTACCTTCGCGTATTTTAAAAACTTCGTATTCGACTTTTTCTGGAAACCTCGAGAATTATGAATTATTCCTTGGTCACAGATTGCTTTTCAATAATTTGAATGATCTGATACAATTACGTTTTGTATTTTAATATGATTCTCTTTCACGATACAAAAACCGTGTTTCACTTTTGCCCGCAAAAATTATACACTTTCTTTTTGCTCTGAGGGACTCAATTGAATGGGTGTGTTATAAGCTTCGGCAAGAATTTTCCTGTAGAATGATCTGAACAACAATTTGCAAATTTCTATTTCGGTACATAATTAAATTTTCATCAGGTGAGAGGTTTGCAGCACGAGTCAAAAAGCAAGGATTTGAAGAAAAAAACGAGTCTTGATATGATTTGAAAACTTTGTTTGTTCACATAGTGTATGCACAAAGTTTTTTATCGAAATACGATTTTTTATGATCTAAAATTACGTCTTATTTGGTATATGTCAATTTCTCTCGCATTGAGTGAGAATCGTTGTATATTTGTGGTATACTAGCATGTGCTAGTATAACACAGAGTTTGGTGTACAAAATTTTAGTTGATATTTCAAAAATGTTCCATTATTTCGCAAACCAGCCTTGAAACTGCATGTTTTTTAAAGGTGCGATAAAAACATTTACAAGCATCCTCGTCCATTCTGCATAAATACTTCGTTCCACATCGAAACAATTCCGTGAATTATTATTCATAAAATCTCCATTACAGCGATACCCCCATGTATTCCGAGTATATTCCGATGAATGTGCCAATTTTTTTCAATTATACGCGAACGAATCCAATTTCAAAACGTGCACCAGAAGTCTTCAAGGATCGGCGTGTGGTCTTAAGTTTTTTGTAATTTAATTAGACAAAAAAAAGTATTACTTGATACGAAAGCGGGATCAGGTGGATTCGTAAATACCCATAGAGCCGAATCAGGCTTTAAACAATTTTGTACGATGACTATAATTGTTACGGTGGCAGAAGAATTTGTTACCTTCCTTTTTGGAAGGAAAATGTTGCAAATTTCAGATGTTATTAAAATCAAATCGATTATTCAGTTTCTTAATTAGCGAAAAATTTCCGACAATTATCAGAAAATTTTTTACTATGTGCTATAAAAATGTTTTTTCAAGTATAGCACATTGATATAGCTCGGCATCTCTTATTCAAGAACCACAATCGAATCGTCCAAGACAGACAAATCGTAATAGTGATGATGAAATAATGATATTCAGCTAACTCAGACAATAAGAACGAACACGATGTTCCCACAATCATATCACGATTTGGAAAAAAATGCTATCTAGAAAATAATTGAAAAAAATCGAAACTTACGATGTCCTCGTCGGATTTTAAGAAAAGGGATACACGTGTTTGGTTTTCTTATGATCGGGGTGCTTTACAGTACCATGGATTTGTTCAATAATTACAATCCTCTACACGTAAAATAGCTTTATCGTCAGTGTAATCAATCTAGAACTTACTCACAACAGAAGATGATTCGCGACCTTACATGTATGAAAACAATACGGTTGAGATTGTATTTGTGAAATTTTTTTGCCCCAATTTTACGCTTCACATTATTTTTAAACAGACTTCATAATTTTCTCTCGCTTCAAATTTTCTTACTCACTGAACGCAGAATTTTTGTACATTCGTCGATGCGGTCGACTTTTCCCATCTGAAAAACAAATGTAATGCTGCCGTAACATGAGTACGAAAAAATTTCATAATTATAATAATTGAATTGTTTCATTATGTGAAAGTATGATTCCGAATAAATATCGTGTCCTCGTTAACGCATTACAAAGATACGAAATACGCGACGGAAACATAATTATACCGATTCGTCAATGCTATTTGGATCAATAAAAAAAACTCGCTGCTGTTGACAAGTGATGAAAATGTATGCATCCATTATTAGACCGCCATTGTTTAAATATAGTCATAATGAAAATGAACGAATCGATTCAAGTCGAAAAGGCGTACTCATCACTAACGTACTTTTTCGAGAGTCCTCATATTATCGAGAAAATTGCAATTTAGCGTATTACTATACGTCTCATGAAAACAGAATCATTTGCAAGTTTTTTTCTTTCCAGGACACCGAGACGCGTTGACACGTGTGAAGGAAGCACAACGGTATTTTGGAAATCGATGCTGTACAACTATCAAACAACGTAATTCTGGCCGTTTAGTTACAATTGTGGGACAAGATTATCTTCTTTTTTCGTGGAGCGAACCTGCCTTATTATCGACACGTCTGAAATCACGTATTTCCTGATGATACTATGGATCAAGTACGCCTCATCTCGTTTCCGTGTACCAAAAAAAAAATTCCAATTGTCACGGGTTGGCAGAATCTCGATCGATCTATATATCACGTGCCAGGGACTTACTACGGCTTGTTGTGCGGAAGGAAGGCAGGATTCATCGTGATCGATTGTGATTTACTGAAGAAGGACGATCCAAACAAATTTATAGACGGTGTGAAAGCTTGGACCCATTTGACTCGGATAAATCAATGGACTCCCAATACATTAGTCGTGAAGACACAGAGTGGCGGGCTACATGTTTATTTTCGATACGAGCCTCATTTGACGGCAGCTGGCGTTCAAAAAATCAGCGGATCTGTGATCGGGGATTCACCCTCGAAGAAAATAAAAATCGATGTATTGTCAGATGGCAAGCAAGTCATTGGACCTCTGTCTCCGAATTACAAAATACTCGGGGGATCATTCGATGAAATTGCCGAAATCCCTCAGTGGCTGAAAGCCATTCTGCAATCTCCCGGACAAGCCAGGAAACGACATTCACCAGACCCTCAACCTCAATCTAAGCAAAAAAAATCGAATGCGAGTATAACGCGAGAAAAGTTATACGAAACAGTGAATAAAATCAATGTCATTCATGCCGATAATCGAGATTCCTGGTGTAAAATCGTATTGGCAATCGCTACTGTTGCACGTGAAAATAATTTCGATGGTACCCAAATTGCTATTGAATTTTCAAAGCAATCGAGTAAGTACAAGGACGAAAAGGAGGTACTGCAAATTTACGAAAAGAGCAACGGCTCCTTAAATTATGGGACGATTTTGTGGTATGCCGAAAACGATGCCTGCAATGACGAAAATGTTTGCGACCGAAGCGTCACAAATGGTGACAATGTGAAACTGCGGGAAGATTTGGAAAAGCTCGTGCCGAGTATGGAAAAAATAGTAAAGATTGAACATCAACGAGTTACACAGAAAGTTCACTTTGTTACGCGAACAGGCGAAGAAGAGTCGATCGTCATTTTCAATTGTAATATTCGGGCCGTTATAGGCAACAACGATCTTGGTTATGTCATTTCCGAAATGACTTTGAAAAAATGTATTGATTTTTTGGGGCCAGATTTCAGTGGAAATAGTCGGCTGGAATTTAACAATAACGAGAAACTGATTATCAACAATTCTGGTCAAAATGTGTACATATATTACCCGTGGGATTCGAAGATGACAAGTGTAACAATAGAAAATCGATTAAATCGAAGAAAAGAAGTGACTCAGAAAAATGTGCGAAAATTGATGTTCGTCGTTGAGGATGCCATAAGCCACGTGTTTTCCGATCGTTGGAATATAATCTTGGGAAAACAAATCAATTATTCGAATACGCGATCGGCAGCGGAAGATGAAAAACACATTCGTTCGCCGGATGAATTCATTGATGCGATTCTTGAATCGTCACATGATTTACGATTATTTATGAAATTTTGCGGTTTGCACAATTTTACATCGTTTAGTGGTTTTTACATTTGTAATCGCGTCACTAATTTGTGGAAAAAAGAACACGACGTCATTGTGCACCAGGAAATAAAGAAACGCGCTCTTGGCATAACGAACCTTACCGAAGCCGAAATTGATTTTCTCCGTTTTCCAAAGAATCTTGTACATCTCCGCGAATCGCTGGCTCATCAAATTCCCGATTTCGAATTTGATGAAAAACTCGATTCGAACCTCGACTTGTTCGTCATGCAAAACAAAGCCTTCAATGTACAGACTGGCGAGTTTCGCGATATTTGTATGGATGATCACGCGTCAATCACCTGTGGATGGTCATATTCACACGAGCTAGCGGAGCAATATCGCGACGATGTGTCAGATTTTATGACAAAGCTGTTTCCCGTTGTCGAAGAACGAGAAATTATACTCACTTATATCGCTTCGTGCATGCATGGCCACAGATTGGACAAAAGATTTCTGATTTTGACTGATAAACGGCAAGGAAATAACGGTAAATCGACGCTATTATCGTTACTGAGAGCCTTTTTCGGCGATTATCTAAAGAGTAATAAAAAATTCGTTTGCAAACCGAAATATGAAATCCGGGATCGCAATTCGCATGAAGGTGGCATGGCAGCGATGAAGGGAAAGCGTATTTTATTATGCGACGAGTTGTCGAGCTCTCAAGTCTTCGACGATGATTTTATCAAATTGGTCTGCGGTGGGCGAAATGAGGAGGTGACGGGTCGCCGCTGTGGATCTCAAGATGAATTCAAATTCACCTGGCAAGCTGCTCTGCTGCTTTGTTGCAACGAAGGGGATTGCCCCGCATTTCAAACGAAAAATTCCGCATTCCTTAATCGAATGGTGATTGGACCGATGCGTTCGAAATTTGTAAAAAATCCCGATGCTTTTGAAGACGAGCCGTATACTTACCTCATGAATGAATATTTGAATAAAAAAGGCATGTTCGAAAATTGGTGCTCTTCGTTATTTGACTACTTAAGACCGTATTGTAACAGTAATTGTCTCGCTGAAACGACTATACCAAACGAAATGCTCGAATGGAGAAATGAAATAATAGACGCGAACGACGAATTGAGTACTTGGATTATGGATAGATTAGAACCGACCGACAATGAAGCCGATTTTGCTACATTAAATGATGTGTATATTTTATATAAACGAATATTCTGTAACGGCAAACCTATTGGGCGAAACGACTTCTATTTGGCAGTGAAGACGTATCTCAATTTAAAACAAAT
Organism: Trichacis sp. ZL-2020; assembly: GCA_022816925.1. NCBI lineage: Eukaryota > Metazoa > Arthropoda > Insecta > Hymenoptera > Platygastridae > Trichacis > Trichacis sp. ZL-2020. The sequence goes on along the minus strand of JABFQI010000001.1, from coordinate 40,707 downwards.
AACCATTGTCGAAAATCTCGATCGCGGATGCAATCTTAACCGAGTTCGAAAGAGAAATTGTATTCGAGGATTCAAGTTTATTGTTTCGTGAAGCACGTATCAAAACGAGATATATTAAAACCCATAAATTATCATGTATGTGTCGTAAAAACATATGATACTAAGGATTCGCCGTGTTAATGTACTTTTAAGCTGTCTATGTAATCGCGCTGACTGTACGCAAAGTACAACATCATACATTTTTTAAACTCGATCAGAACAATGTACATTGATAATTATGAAAAATTAATAAAATTTTTTTCGCAATCGACATCGACGTATTCCGTTTGATTGGAAATGAAATTTACTTTACAAAACAAAAGCTTCGTCAGTCGTGTGTTTATTACAGTAATAATTGTATATTTTTCTCTTAAGCAACATAGAGGTATCTGCTAGCAAGTATTTGAACCGAGTATTGCAACATACGATCTCCCGTATAAATTCACAGTGTATTATGATTCGAAAACGAAATTACATTAAATATCGTGAATAAATTACGTGGCGTCTCCAATATGCTTCACGTTAACCTTGAACGACAAGTAAGCGCGTTTGTTTCACATACTTGCAAAGTAATGACACACGCCAATACGGTGATAATGAATCAGTTGCAAGCGATATTTTGGTGACGCAACGCGAATGGTCCTTCTAACTTCACCATCCGTACAAATTTCGGAGATGAGGCTTTCAGCACTACAATGCAAGACGAAACCGTCGATTAACACCCACCCGTTCATAACTTTTCCAATTATTATGCATGTGATTCAAAAAATTACGCTTCACAACGATGCGGAATAGCGCAAGCCTAAACTATGATTTGCTATATTTGTGGAAAACACACGTTGCATTTAAATAATTAATTTGGACCCTTGTTATTATTGAAGCAAAAAAAAATCCATTCCAATCGAAGTGGGATCTCCATTTCGTTTGATATATATTCGATAACATGCATCATGGTTTTTTTACGATAACGTAAGTACCCCCCCCCCATCTACCCGCTCTTCAACTAACATCATAATATAATCGCGGGCGGGCTTCCTATGTGCTGGTTTCCGTGTTTATCAGTCATAACGTTAACCTTTTTGCACGTATATTCCAAAAAAAATGTGATATTTTTTTTGGCGTTCTAAAGTTTCTATTGATAATTTTTGAGGTTTCAAAAGCGGTAATATGAGCCACAGTGCATCGATGAATCATATAAAATGTGCATTATACGAAAAATGATGTCCTGAAATGTCTCAGTGTTTTTGAACTGACCAGTATTCTCGTTCTTTTTTGGTTTTATCGTATACAGACATTAATACATCGTTTCAAGTTCAAATAAGATTCTACGATTCAAAAGACCCTCGCCTATTTGCTAACATAGACAAGGGTCTCTGTCAACTATGAAATACCACTAAATCTCGGGAACGTTCTAATGAGGGCTAGTGTAGTTATGGGAAAAATTTTATCAGCATACCGACCTGTTGATAATCTTTTTTTCCTTATATATTAAAGAATATCATTATATTTGTTTCATCATTCGATGAAATTATTGACTGTTTCAATATTTATTGAGGAAAAAAATCGGACCGGTGAGTACTTTTAAATCGGTCAGTGCACTGAAATGATTATGTCTATAACTACACTGGCCCTCATTATACCGTTCCCGAGATTCAATGGTATTTTATAGTCGACAAAGATATAATAAGGTATATTAAGGTCTGTCTAAGATAACACCAAAAAAGAACCAGAATCTCGGTTACTTCAAAAACAATAATACTTTCCATCACATCATTTTCGTGTATTTCATCGAGGCACTGTTGCTTATATTATTACCACTTTTGTGTTCTTACCAATAAACAGTAAAAGCATTAGAACGCCGAAGAAATATATTAAATCTTTTTTTTGGAATATACTTGCGAAAAAAGGTATGGTCCTGACTGATAAACAAACAAATCAGCAAAAAGGATCCCGGCCCGCCTTTACATTTTTGACGTCATTTGAAGGATTGGGGTGAGGGGGAGGAGGGAGATATAATTTCTTCTTTCGTTATTGAAAAAGAGAGCGTTACGTCTTGAAACTTGTCCTATGCCAATAAACCACCATTGAATTCAAACTCGATCATTGCTAAATGATTGTTAGATATTTTTACTCTTGATAGTGTAATTTTTTGAATTCTAAGATATAATTTTGTTTGAGAATTTAGAAATATCAGCAAAAGTTTTCATTATGAAATGGATTATATACTTTTTAAAAATATATATACATATATAAAAACAGAAAACAAAAGAATCTTGACTTTTGGAATAGCTTTTAAATATAAAAAAATTTGAAAAAGTTCCAGTAACCACTAGTTTTGAATAGAGTTTGAAGAATGTGGCCAAATCAGTATGTTCGACATGCTTAACATGGAAAATTTCACTTTATAAAAAATAAAAATTAAACCCCTTTTGGTTTTGCTGTAATTATTTTTTTCTTTTGCAAATTTTTGTAAAATGTTTTAAATTCTGGTATTTTTTCTAAATATTGAGAATCAATTCAGTATTATGTTTCGTTTACAACGACTGGAAAACTTTTGCTCTTTACATTTATGAATATGTTTTTGTAATGAATCAATATAAAAAAAGGGTAACTGAAATCGATTTATTTTAAAAGATACCAAAATTAAACGAGACGATTGAAGGAAATTTTGAATTATTATAGATCTGCCGTAACAAATTAATTTTATTCAAACTTCGACCAAGTTCAAAAGACGACGCAATTATTGAACGCAACTAGACTTGTACCAGGACAATTTTTTCCCTATAAATTTTTAGTTGAAATGTCCATGGTCTATAAATTATTAATTACCTACCAAGATTCACGTGAAATATTTGAATGGTTCTTCTACCAATCTTATTTAATTGAAAAAATTGATTTTAATGTAAATTTGGACAAACATTTTTTTTGTACTTTTTGATATTGAATTTTTCAACTTATTTTGATGACGAATATATGCATTATCATGAAAATTTAAAACTAAAATTTTTAAATAGCAACGAAATACAAGAAACAGAAAAATAAAAATAAATTTAATTGAAAATTTTCATACCAAGAATTTATTTCATTGGGAAAGGTCTATGAAAAATTTTGATGTCCTGAATCATATTGTGCGGGAATATATAAGCAAAATCATGAAAATATATTGAATCTTGCATTTTCTTCGCGAATTGCCAATTACATTATTTCCGAATTTCTTAGTAAAGTGCGTCCCTGGCAAAGGTCTAACGATGAGAGTTCGTAAGAGCTTGCGCTCACGAACTATAATATTTTTTTCATGAGAACCAAAAATGGTCTTTCATTCAAGGTCTGTGCATATAATGTTATAAGTATTTTTCAATTATAAGCAACGGCGTTAATGTGAAAATTTTTTAGATTTATGATTTTTCATGCAAAGTAATGTTAGTGTCCCTGTCGAATGCTGATGAACGCAACGTGAACGCAATAGCGTTCATGATTGCGTTCAAGTTGCGTTCATCGCTGAAAACCATCATACAACAAGCTAGAATCTCGGAAAACAAAGTAAACTATGGAAATACGAAATAATAGAAAATTTTAACGTTCAAGATTCTTTAGAAAAACTTTTTCCGGAAAAATAACGCCGATGAAAATTTTCGATTCCCTCTGTCAGATAATGTATCTTTAACTTTTATAAGCTATCCTCTGTCGCAAAAATTAGACCACCAGTGGAAAAACAGATCGCTCTCAAATCTGTATGAAAGTGAATAACTGTTTAATGGTTCCAAACGGTAAATAAAGTGCAAGAGAAAATAGTGAAATAGGCTCGATTGATACGGAGAATCCCTGCTCTCGGCTGGTAATTCACAAAGCAGAAAATTATTTTACCGACAATGGATAACAAATGAATCACATTTAAAATTTTTAGCGGATGAACACATATTTATATAAGCTTATTAACACCATTGAAAGATAATATGTTTGTGACAGTGATACTTCATTATCTGTAATGTCGGATTTTTTCATTTTTTGAAAACGATTTCGGAAGTTCCATGTAATGCTTGGTAAAATATGTACGTGACATTCTTCATATGCTCAAAGTATAATATAAAAAAGTAATTAACCCCATATAAATAATATTTAAAATTGATTTCAGACAATGACATTAATCAAATTCGGGAAAAAGGGTAGGAGGTTTATTTTCTGAAATTCATTAAAAAAAACAAATGAATGAAAATTACATTAAACCATAGAAAAATAACATCAACTTACTCTGTGATGGAAAAAACTCAGGTATATTGTAGATAAAAATGCAACATTCAATATATGTAACAATATATTCATTTTTTATTATAAAACTAAGAATATACATTCTAAAGACAAAGTGAAACGACGCGCCATCTGGTGTACTATTACAGAAATGAAATCACCAAGGGTCGGTATTGATATGGCAGATTCTCAGATATGTCTTCCGACAATGGTTCTCAATCATGACATAATGTAATAATTACACGATTGCTCGAAGAATATGGTACCATTAGATTTCATGATTAAAACATTTCCTCTTCGCCATGCAACTAGTAGCAATAGAAAAAAGCTACATACCGATGTTCTGTTGATTTTCTTGCACCTTCTCAACCATTAGAAACTTTTTTATGCATGTAAAGATATACAACTTGGTGGACGCGAGAGCATCGAACTCACTAGATTTTTTCCAATATTCAAAAATGGATTAATTTATTTCAGTGGTTTCTCTAACAATATCGTTCGGGGAGACCCAGCAGTTGTATCTCGTTAGGTTTTACACAGTGAAAATTGAGAATTCGGGGAAAAATTGATAAATAAAGCGATGAACGCTAGCATAAACGCAAGTTGAGCGCTATTGCGTTCACCAGCATTTGACAGGGTCTCGTCCATGATAGATTTTATTCATTTTTATTTCTGTAAAAAACTACACAGTTTCATGAATTCTGCGAGAAAACGTTAATTTATATGATACAATCTTGAAAAACGTTATTTGCCACGCAAAAGCCAAAATTTCCTTCCATTAACTGTGTCAAGAGTCAATCAAATTGAATAACTCAATGTCAATTCGGAATTTAGAAAAACAACAGCAACGTTTTTATATGTACATTATTCTCACCTTTCTTAGCGCACATAGTGTAACAGGGGATATAAGGAGGATGTAGGCTAAATTCCCCTTACATCCTCTAACTTTCTATCCCATCAAAAAAATGATGTGAGCAAATCAACGCCAAATCATATAATCTTATAATGGAATAATCGCATGTGGGTTTCAATGAAAGGTCGATACTATCACGTAACCGTTTCTGTAACCGGTGTTAAGAAAAAAGATCAGATGATGCGTTAAATAATGAGAATATGTATACTTATTCGCGAGTCACAATTTCATCGGCGCACGCGCGAAATTCGAGTGCTCCAAATTCAAATCGCTTTAATAATGATTGACATTTTTTCAGGTCGGGTTTTTCCCATTCGTATGTGTGTAATTTCCAAGCACATGATAGTTTGACGAAAAAAAAATTCATAATGAGATTGAAAATTCGATATCAATGCTGACAAAACATACCTCTTTGTGTTACAACAAATTCAACTACGGCGCGCTTCAGCGCTTCTCACATTGCGCGTCCGTTAACGTAGCAGACACGCTAATTGTCGCGTGCATTTGTATAATTTCACGATCTTTGAAATCTATTTTTAATGATAATAGCATTATATTTGTGCATCTTTTCAGCGCATTGAATCATAGGAGGTCGTTTTTTGATGGAAAGAAAATATTTACGTTCATTATAAATTGTTATATCTCATATTTTTGTTACATCCTTTTTTCTTAACAAAAGGGATGTAAGAGGTCGTGCGCGGGATGTAAAATCAAGCGCGCGCAGCTGTGCCAGGTTCTGTACATAAAGAAAAAGATAAACAATAAGGAAGCTGTCATATTTCATAACAAATGATCTTTTAAAAATGGTGAAACTTATTCATTGCAACAAATGCAGAATTTTTTACTGAATTGTATTTAGGATTTACTCTACTACGAAACTTGGGAAATTGGTAATTTGAAATTTAAAAAAAAAATGAAAAATTTGTATGTTTTCATAATTTAGTTTGAATTTTTCCCCGAAAGATAAATGAGTTCATTAAATTTATCATATACTCTTTTCAACGGAATGAACTCGCTTCATCAAATTTTTTTATTCGATCCTTCTTGATTTTTGGGATTCTAATATTTTCTCGCTATTCAAAAATTTCCATTTTTAATTTTCCTACACTCATTTCTCAAAAAACATGTTAACAAATTTTAAATCGAAAAGTGTATGAGATATTGTAATTAAATTTACAACAAGATCATTTATATCTTTTTTTTCTGCCCATTCACTCGAACCTACCCCACTACGAAAATTTCAGTGTAACATTAAGGATAATGTAAGCATTTTGCTTAATAAGGTTGTATTCTATTAGTTTGAATGCTCGCTCACTTTTGAGTAACTTGATCCTGGAAAAACATTGTCAATTTACCATTTATTGAAACCCAATTTTTCTCGATTTTCGAGATATAACAACAGACAAACCATTTTCATTTGAATTATTAAATAAAACGTTGCATTATCAATGAACGTCAACGTTATCCCTTTCTGTCGATATAACTCCTCGCTAATTTTATATTTCCACGTACTGAATCATACTGTAGTTCGTTGCAGTTTTTTTATCTATGCATAAAACTCGTGTAGTTACATGCACGCAAAAAACACAGAAAAAAGGACGCTTAACTAATGAGCAGTTCACACTGACACAAATATACACGTCTCTCCCAAACGTTAACTGCTCGGCGGCGCATAATCTCTCGAATGTCAACTGACCCACTCACCCAATTTTGAATCGCAGGTTACGTACAAGCATGTATTTATTGGCAGATGTTAGTGTTGCGTAGTTCACTAAACATCTATTCGATAGACGTTCAAATTCAATAGATAAATAGAATGAAAATTTTTCCACGATTGGTAATATGTTCCAATGTGCAAATATAACTCTATATTTTTTAAGGTTACAAAAGTAATATTCACGCCAGGGTACGGCTATCGAATGCTGCTTGTCAGTTTCAATATAATGAAATGTTCTCATGGAAGCATTAGTACATAAAAAAAAATATACAGGTTTGTGATCAATAGTCAATTGTAAGCAACAAGATATATACTAAAAATGAAACTTCAGCCTTACATAAGGAAAAAATTCAAAATCATTAAAAAAAAAGTTTTTACGCCGTCCCGAAAATTGGGTTAACGAATACAGACGGAGTATATGCCCGAAAATGTGTTCTCAAAGAGAAATGATAGTATTTTGTACTGTCAAGAAGTATGAAGTACGTGCGGAAAATAAAATGAAATATGAAAAGTCGTAAAACACATTGTATTTATTAGCGTATTTCGTAAAGTTAAACATTTCGAAAGTTACTTTTTTATACTCATTCAGCGAAACTTTGTTTTAAATGATGTTTTTGTCGATTCAAATCCATTATCGTAAGACACTCCGAATATAACTTGTCGTCTCGTTATCTTGCTGCATTCGATAGATACTCTATTGTAACAGCTACTTTGCATATGCATCTTTGAATCGATCAATACTGTCTTCTGTGAATCCCAGTGATACCAGAGTATCGCGGCTTTTCGTCGCGAGAATTTTTGCTCTCGTTCTGATTCCGCGCCACGGTCGATCTTTGGGAAAAAGATATGGCATGTTTTGTACTTGGATTCTCCACCAAGAATCTGATTTACATTGAGTCAAACGACTCTGAGCACTTTCGTGATTCAACAGAAACCGTAAAATTATAACGTCCTCTTCGATCGTGTACAGAGAGCGCGTAATGGCCTGGTCTGTATCCACGGCACGTGGTTGTTGCTGTTGTTGTTGTTGTTGTTGTTGTTGTTGTTGTTGTTGTTGTTGTTGTTGTTGTTGTTGTTGTTGTTCTCCTTGCATCGGTATGCCTGTGGTTAGTAAACGAGTACGTCAAATATAAAAAACATTATCGTCATTTGAATGCAGTGGGTAATAATAATATACAAACATACGATAAAAATTACCTAGACGTGGCCGCTTACTTATTGTCGTTGTCGATGAATTTTGTTCCGATATACGCGGCGTGAAACATGCCAACGTTTTCTTATAAGTTGCCTCTGCACTGCCTACAAGCTGCTCCCAATTCATCGCGCTCGGAAAAACTGATCTTGCTAAATGTTGGGAAGGATTCGTCAAGACAGACGTGCCGCTGACGACCGATGCTACCTCTGTTTCTATTTTCGAACTGGATTGTTCCCATTTTCTATCAAACACGTTGCCAGCTTCACTCGAATTACTTTCTTGCAAGTGTTTTTTGTCTGAAATAAAATCCGCTGTTACAGCAACAGGGCTCACTTCGTCAATAAAAATTAAAATTGTCAATAAATGATTCTAGAAAGAATCTTTTAATTGTATGAGACATGTGCCAAATTGTTTACAGGCAAATACTTGCTCACTGGCAATTTTACAATGTAGAGTTTAATTTCGGTAATTGCTTAATTTCAACCCTATCGTTGGGCTCATGTAAAATGATGTTAATTATTCAATCACGTAATTACTAATGAAGCTTCCTCGGCATAAACAATTGAATTTATTTTGAGGAAAGCCTCAATATTGTTTTTAAGCGCGATATGACACGAGGCCTAAGTCGAAATGGACTCAATTTTTTATGCCGGGAAGCCGCAGATTCAATAAATAGATGTATGCAATAAATTAATATTCATACATTATCATATATTAGGTGAATTATTTAAACAATTATTTGAAAGGTATTATAAAAATATTTCCTTCTTAAATATCCGATATTGAAATAAAAACGTAACGAAAGTTTCGTTTGATATTATATGAATTTTGTGGGAATCAATCCTATTTTGATTATTAATTTCTTCAAAGGCTTGCTTAAAATTTGTGAAGAATCTTTTGTAAGCCGAGTTACATGAAATATGTTTATGTTATTTCTATTTTTTTACAAAATGGGCAAATGGAAATTCTATTTATGAAAATTAAACAGAAAACCCAAAGTATATCTAAAGTTGTGAATATCAAAATTTTGTATCGATTTTCATCTTTTTTCCAAGCATAAATTTTCTGAAAATATTCAAAAAAGTTATGTAAAAACTACGATGTTTTCTGATACTGGAAATTTTTAGAATTTAATTTTTAAAATCTTCTCTCTCAATATTTTCGTTCAGTCTCACATTTTATGAAAAACTTATTTTCTTACGATTCTGATGGGCTTGCTGCATTAAATGAGAAAATTTCACGGAAAATTTCTGGCTTGTGAACTTATAAAATTCAAGAGTTCAATGAGCAAATATAATGAAAATATATAAAAATTTTTGGATTTGAAAAAAAGGGCGCAATTAAAAAAAAACCAATGAAAACAGAGCAGTTTCAAATCATAATCGAACGTGAACTGTGCGAGATTGAAAAACGGCGATTCCGGGACTTGCATATTTTTCATTATCAAAGTATGTTGGTTAAAAACCACTATGATCCAAATAACCTAATGGAATAGCCTATCGATATTTCCATTCGATGTACGCTTCGTTTTCGATCAGTTTTTCCGTTCAAACACCACGCGGTTGCTGCATGACATCTAAACAATTTCTCATTTTTTGAAACATTCGAAATCTTATGGCAACTTCAAAACAATCAAATATTAATTTCATTAGAATTTAGTGTCGTGTAAATTGGAAAATGATGTAATGGAAATGAAATTTCAAATATAATTGAGAAAATTTTCGTAATGGATTTGTATAGATCTGTTAAATTGAATGATGTATCGCATAATTGATTTGTGAAATCTTGAACCCGCAATAGATTACATATACCAATTACGTTGCAAAGAAATATTTTCTTCGCTATTTAATTGAAACATGATTACAAAAATCAATAATTGGAATATTTGCGTTAAGTTTGGCACGAGAATCGTCAGTTGAGTATAAAATCAGTCATGTCACATTGAGTTTTGAAAATGAAGTCGTGCGAAAAATAAATGACGTAACATTGTGTGTAAATTCAACACAATGTTTTACGTTAATTTCACGTAATCAACAAGTGTGAATTGCGCATAATGTTTTGTTTTTGACAAAACATCCTGTTAACTACATATACTTCAATTTTCAAAAACGCACATCGTTTTTTCCAGTGTTGCTGCGGTTGCATTGGATGCATTGATATCGATATCGCCGAATATGTTTCTGTACCGTTGATATTAGAATCAACGTTTCCAAACGAGGGTGATATCATCTTTGCAATATTCGCCGTCGTCGCCGCTGTTGACGTTAATGTTGTCGTTGTTGTTGTTGTTGCTGCCGCTGCTGATGTTGCGGCTGATGTTGCTGTTGTCGTCGTCGTCGTGGTTGTTTCGTTATTTTTTACTTGTTGCTGTCGTTGTTGCTCGATACGTTTAGATTCTAATCGAGATGACTTGTTTCTCAAAGGGATCGAGATACTTGCTGTTGCGTTATCGGCAGTCTTGTCATGAATCGGATGATATCCCGGGCATTCTTCACGCGAGTCGTCGTGATTTGGATTATTACGAAAAATCGGTGGCACGTAATCACTTGCTACCTTTTTGCTTTGTAAATTTTGCAACCAAATTTCCTTGTTTGCCGGATTCCTGATTGTCACGCGTTTTTTTGTCCTCGTGAGTCGTTTACGTTCATTGATGACATTCAGTGCGAGACGTTGCAGAGTTGCACCATTTCTACCTTGCTTGCTAGTAACGTCTGCTGTGGCAACAAATCGTGCATTGTCACCTGTTTTTGCGTATAGTCCAACGTCATCGACAACTTTATTCGCATCAACTGAAGCGTCAGTGATTTCGATCGACCTCGCCAAGGGAGGATCCCTGTAATCCGCGTATTGTCGCATGTTCAACAATTTAGCGACTCCGGGGCTCGTGAATCGATTTTCTCGTATAACACGTATTCTGGCGACTTTCGTGGGATCGATGACTTCGCAATAGCGCCGTTGCTTGAACGGTATTCGCCCGTCCAGGCCACGTCTTATAACGGGCTCGAGTAAATCGACCGGAAACACAAAGCAGAAAGAACGCAGAAAAGACTCTAAACGTGTGCACAGTTGGAGTGCAAGTGGGTGCGCTTCAACAAGCCCTTGGCGGCCACGCCGGTGCACGTACGTAGGATACTCTTCGCTGTTGTCAGCGTCGTGTTCGATACGACTGTATGTTTCTCGAAAAAAACCAAGACCGGCGTAACCCGAGGCGCACAAAGCCACCTGTGCAAAAAAAGACTCGGCGTCGACAGTCATGGCCTTTGCGATCTCTTCAAAGGTAGCGTGTCCTCGCAATGGACGTTTTTTTTGAAGTTGCAAACCGATGTTGCGCATCGTTTCAACAGATAGCGCAACCGCGGGAGGTAGTCGAAGACGAGCGTTACTACCGATACCGCGACGGCAAGACTGCTTGACCGGTGGTTGATCACTGATATCAAATTGCCGTGTCGCGTACATAGAGTAAAAGTAAGTCAAAAAAAAAGCTGCCTCATTGAGTTGACGATTATTTTGATTCTCTTTAACAGGTCCATCCGTTTCTACTTTTTCATTTTTTTCTCGATTTTTTTGGATTCTCTTATTTGTTATTTTCTTTTCATCCAAGGTTTCGGAAAAACGTGGAAGTAAACTTTGTTTGCCCGTCATTTTCGCAACTCCGGCAAGATACGTTGCCTCTTTATCGAGGTCATGGGACGTAGGCTTGAAGGTTGCCTCGTTGCATAGCGCTATGTATAACGTTTCTAGGTAAACATTTAGTGGACTTCTGCAGTTGTCACGTATGCCTTGCTGAACAAGACGCCCATTGATGCAACGTGCCGTTATGTTCAAACAGCCCGTCTTGTACCTCGTCCTTACCAGTTCGGAAGCGTTACCTTCGTTAAATCTGACGATGCCGAATCCGTCGACGTTGTCCTTGAGTTTGCGCGTATCACGTTCCAAAAGATTGAGAAAACACTCGTAATCGAACCACTTGCTTGTGCACGTCATGTCTCCACCGAGCCAGTACAATAATCGTACATTGGCAGCGTAAAAAAGCTCGAATTGGCTTTTCGTGACGATCGGCGCAGGCTGTTGAGAATCGTATCCGCCCGACTTGAGTAGGCTCGTAACTAAATCCACATCTTTTTCGAACGTTGAGTGCAGATGCAGTCGCCATGCTTCAGGTGTAACGACATCCATGCATCCACTTGTAAAAAGCGATCGTGCGTACCGCGTTAGCTTGTCGTCGTTAAGTTTTATTGCAAATTCTGTTTCTTTGCCCATCACAAAATATGCACTCGCGCTTTCCCACGATGAAAACTCGAGCACGACCTCAACGCGAGCGTGAACACCGAATTCAAAATAAAGTCGCTTGAGACGTTCGAGTCTGGACCAGTAGTTGAAGGTTTTTTGACGAATTTTTCTCAACAGCGGATCCCAGGCCGCATGGCTCGGCAAACCGTTGAAAGCATAGACCGCTGTTGGACAATAAAAAGTATGATTCTTGTGTAAATGATGTTCCGGGCCGTAAATTTGCAGATAACGCAAATTCGGATCTCTGTCGTTGCGAACGTAGCCATACAAGCCTCCACGCGTGCGCATAAAGTGCCCATTCGCGTGGCACAGCTGGTTACGCGGTGGAATATAATCCGGGACGAGAATATTGCTTTTAAGAAATGACGACGCGAAGCGCTTGTAATTTACGAAGAGCGCACCTCCGTGTAATCCTGAGTTTGCCGATAGGCGACAGACGTTGCCTACGTGGATCTGAACCCGCACCAGTGTTTCAACTAGTCCGTCCCGCTGCCGAGGATTTTTGTTGTGTTCGATGCCGTGAACTTGCGGTCGCACGATACGCTCGACGCAGCTCAAGAAAGTTTCCGTATCGCGCGCAACTCGGCCATGTAAAGCGACGTAAAATACAATTTCATCGCGGGACGTGACAGGCAAGGATCGCGAGCTTTCTGCTACTCCGGGTAAAAAGTTTTCACTGAGGCGTTCTTCAAGGGCGTTCGTAAATGTAGGCAGGTCTTGTCCGTAAATGCAAAGATGGCTCGTTTCATCAGGCAGTTGAATATGTGTACTAGTTTTTAGTAGTGTCGCACTGTCGATCGGTAACTTCTCAAGCGCTGGAAGCACGTCACGTTTCAAAAAGCGGAGACGATCCCCGACGCAACCAGATGATCGAGCTTCTATAGAAGGTTTGTAAGCGACAAACAACGCTGCCTCGCCGATACTTGCGAGTTTAAATTCGAACCAGCCGGAACACAGTGGACGCGTCCGTCTGTAGCCTCGAGTCGAAAAAGCAGGTTGTGTTTTCTCCTGCTCATCTTGATTCTCCAAAACAAATGACGGACGTTGTGCGGCATCTTCATCGCCCACATCCCACGCGTCTAACATTTCTTTCTTAACGATGACTTCCTCATTATCGTTACTCTCTGCGTAGTCTCGCGTGAACAAGTACGACTCTTCTTTTTTTGCCAGCCCATCTGCTGTTGACGAATATTCCATTGTTATTTCTAGCCTATCGCAGTCGCTGTCGGTATTATCTTTATCCGAATGATTATCCGCTCGGTCATTATCATTCGGCTCTTTATCGCATGGCGTTTGATCCAGAGTTCTTGATGTTGTATTTATTGCATCGAAATTGGTTTTTGCAGCCGTCGCGTTCGCGGAAACACGATTGCTTTGTAGCGCTTCATCCAAGCTTTTCAACAATTTGACGTTTTCCGAAGGTCTCGCGTTTCCAGAGCCAAGATTGAAATACCATTGATTGCTACTGGAGCCGAAATATGTGATGCGATTCGCGCATACAACGACGCTGTCAATATCAGGGGTTATTTGCACTTGTTCCAACGTTGCCTCTCTCACATCTGACTTTGGATTGAGCGTAACTCCTTGAAGCTTTGGAAGCGTCTGAAAAACAACAATAATAACGTACAAATTCTTCTTCCTTACCTCGCTCGCAAAATTATGAATGAGCAGTTAGGTCGCGGTGGCTCAATGTAAATCAGTATAACAAAGAATTGAAACGATGAAAAGGAGCGAAAGTTTCATGAAAAACTTAAAAATTAAATAAAAGAATCGACAAAGTATTCAAAGACTATAATTTTTGTGTTGTTCATAAAACTAATGATAAGTTGAATCGAAATATTAAAAAAAAAGGTAAGGATAAATGACCAAAAAAAGACCAACAATTTGCTGTTTACCAAATTAATTGTGATAATTGTGAGGCTAAATATATAGGACAAACGAAATGATGCCTCAAAACTAGAATTAAGGGACGTGAAAATAATATAATAGACGCTTTCTCCAATCATAACGTTTCAACCGAAAACAGATTTTAACAGGGCCATGACTTCGAATGAAACGATGTTAAAATATTAAATAAAGAATCGAATTATAGCGAACGATCCGTTTCGGAAATGATTTTAATTAAAAAGACTGAAAAAACAATTAATAAACAAGAACATACTAAGTTTTTCAATTCAGTTTATGTTCTTTTTTTACGGCTCCTTTTGAACGTTTCAATTCTTTGTTATCAAGTATTTGTGGAGCGTATTTTTACAGCGAATCAATGTCCTAAATAAAAAGTATATGAAAGAGAATATATTTTTACGGATCGAAGAATGCTCATAATTCAACAACATCGTTACGTCAAAAGCAAGCTTCAACAGTAATGGCATTGAATTTCTAATGTGCCTCAAAATGCTGAAATGTTTTTTATGGTCGAGCGTACTTCTTAATGCTCGAAAATTGTTGAAAGAAATAATACGAAAAAATAGACAGGTCTTACATAAATATATCAGATATTCGGCATCACTCTGTCGTTTTTTAATGAAGTCGAATGTCTGAGAAGAGAGACACGCATATATATCCATATCTATAAATAAGTACACCTTATTGAATTAACCATTTCGTTGCACGTTTTAACGCGCACGTTCACGCGCGCGCGCCGACACGACACCGACGCATCAGACATGGTAAAAATTTTTTTATAGGCATTCAATTCGAGAAAATAATGTATTATTATTATTGATGACATTACGAATTGGGATTTTTAAATGTAAAAACATTGAAAGAACGATTCCCCATTATTTTTTCATCAATTTCCACATGTAACACTGTTTCCTCTTTGTATATGTATTTTCAAAACGAACGAAAACTGAAATTGCATCCATGTTTCGGAAAAATCTACTCTCACATTCGCTTCCGAAAAAGTAAAAAATATTTTTGTCACGGCAAAATTTTTTTTCATGTCCCATTCTGCTTTTCAACTTTTCCGGCCTCTTATATTATCGGCGATAAATATTTGAATTCAATTATTCAAAACATAACTCATTGCTGTCGAAAACGCAAAAGTGTTGTTCACGGTCGATATTTTCGTTTGTGGAAATGCTTCATTTTGGGAATATATATATATTTTCAATTACATGAGCAAGTCACACATCCATTTGATGATGGGCCGATTAAGGTATTGATTCGAAAGAGACTCGTGAAATGATTCATGAAAATTGTATTACTTATTTTTGTCGAATGCAATAAACGGCACGAGACAAGTGTTATAGTCAGCTCTCAGAAAAACGCAAGTTTCTTTGGAATGGTACGTATATAGAAAAAATTGCAAAATCGCTACCTCGCAGTTTAATAGACCGAATCATGCTATCAAAAGCATTTCTTATTGCTAGATCGGCATGCTAGACTTTGCTATCACTTTAAGCTCTACCCTACGTCATTAATGCATTGAATATAGTAGCAAAGTAATTTATCCCATGTAATACTCAACGATCCGTGTCTCCAATCCGTTTATTCATTAGGAGTCACCGTGTTGTCGTGATGCACATCGTAGTGCATGAATATCGTCCCTTTTGTTCCGTTGAATTATTCTTGGAATGAAAATTATTGATTGAGTACGAAAAAATAAAAATATATCAACAAAAACATTTGTAATTAGCTATGCAAAATATAACACGATAGCTACAGTTTTTGACGAATTTTAGAGATGAAAGGACGGCAATATACGAAATGAAGCGAAATGGAAAAATAACTCACAGTTACGGAGTAAATCTTATTTCTCAATTTATTATTATTTTTTTGGCGTTTTGCTCTGCTTCTGAATATCATATTTTTCGATTATATTGTGATAATCCAAGCTGGGATGTTTAAGGGTTCGAAGACTATGTTATGAATGTATAAAAAAAATTTTTGGTGTCCGTTTTAGAATGTTATAAAGAATTTTTTTCCAATCTATCAGACTCTCCTGGAACATTAAGAAATGGTTCGAAAATATTGGGAAAAATTTTTCGTACAAAACAGCATACGCAAATTCAGAATATTCTACAAAATCTGGGCATTTACGATTGGAGAAACCTGTTGTTTCGATAAATATATTTATACATAACTGGTATTGCCGCTTGATTATTATTAATTAACAAATTAGGTGGAAAATTTTCCGTACCCTTAGAATTATAAATCATATTTTTACAAAAATTTTTTTTTCAATACCGGCAGGTGTATTATTTTGTTCGCAGCAGCACTTTTGATAATAACTTCAAAATCTATCAACCGAATCTTATGAATATGATGGGCAATAGCTCTCTATTGGAATTGACATTCATTGACAGTCACGTTTCTCGTATAAATTTAACTGATTTCGTATTAAGAAAGTCTCTTGAGTGATAAAAAAGAGACTAATGAGAGTATTTTCTTTTTAATCAAAACTACAAGGATTCATCGAGCGCAACAATTTTCTGTGGCATATCATCAGAAATTCAATACCAGGAAACAAGGCAGTGACACTGTTATATAACGGGCCGGACTCAACTGTTTGGACGCGTTAATGAAGCCTTCTACTATAAAATTTTACCTCGTTGATCTGCGGGTCGGCTGTTTTCGATTTAACTTTATTTGTTCCTTTCCTGCGTTTTTTCAGTTTTTTTTTTTCGTTTCGTTTAGGTAAAGAATTACCCAACTCGTCTGACTCGTCGATTATTGTTGATATATTTGTGATCTGTGAATATTTCTTGGCTTTGGCGATATTTCCATGCTCGTCACAATTGTAAATTGACCCACTCTCGTTTTTGCTGCTGCAGCTGACATCGCTGTTTTTTAAGACTGAAAATTTCCGAGTTTCGCTCATGATGTACCAGCAAGTTCTATCGGCCAAACAAAAAAGATGTATCATGAGAAAATGTTTTCCATATAATGATATATATATATAAGCGGAAATACTGGATCGAAGCGTATTTGGGAATGTTCGACGTGTGACAAACGACGAATCATATTATCACGTTTTACTACACGGAGAAAACATAACGCGCACGATGCGCGTGACAGAAAAACTAAATTTCCCAATTTTATGAAAAGAGTGTCATACACGTTTTCACGCGCACTGTGCGCGTGAAGAACACGCAGGATGCACCTTGAAACGTGCACGACGCTCTTTTGATGGAATCAGAAAATCAAAATTTTCGGTCACGCGCATCGTGCGCTTGAGAAACGCGCACAATTGCTGTTATGTTTTCTCCGTCTACATTTCACACGATTTTTCACCTTTCAACATAATCGCGTGTCATATTTTGAACTTCATATTAAAAATCAATCGAATAGTCATGCTTATTGCGAATCGTAAAGTCTTAACTGTCTTTCTCTCAGTGTAGTATTCGATGATATATTTACAACTGCAGTAAGGTAGAAAAAAATTTTGTTTTCGAATGGAGACTGAAAAAGTAGATATCGATTAAAATTTGTTTTTCACATCAATTGGATGAATTCGATTCATCGATTGACAATTTTTTTTCAATTTTCAATGTGCGCGAAAATCCTGTATAATAGGATTTTTTGATGATTGATTCTTTTTTATCAGAAAAATGTAATGATTAATGATTTTATTCAAAATTCAATAAATTCAGGGATAACGACGAGTTTTTTCTAAAAACATTATGTCGATGAGAGGTATCGTGAACTTGATGTTGATCAATGATTTAATTGACAAAAATTATGATTTTTTTCTTCAGACCGACCGGCTGATTTTATACAAGACGCGATGTGAAATGAGCGTTAGCCAGATTAAATTTCATTTTTGATTATCGATAAATTCATTTGTGCGACAGATTTAACAATTAAAATAAATTTATTTACTCATTTAATGATGCGCATGGACGTAGAATTGATTTGTATTTCCTGGAAATCGAGTAATCTTCATGACAGTATTTTTCATTCATTCCATTTTATATCTTTTATTTTGTTGTGAATGTGCCGGTGTCATTATTAGTCATTTATCATAAAATTAAAAGTATCAAAATTTCTCGATACTTTAATTTTAAAAATATACATCAACAATAATTTCATTATTATACGTGTCAATCCAGGGTTCGGTCTATTTCGTAAGAAATTTTCGCCCCTTTCAAATAATTCTTGTTTTCACTAGCTTTCGATAATCGAGGTTGTCTCACTGCTTATCCAAAAACAGTAAGCTGATTCAATACAGGGGTGCGACATTAACGTATAATATTTTTGGAAAGTGTGTCCTTTGTTTTTCACATCTCACCTTTTTCCGACGTCTTCTAAGCGGGTATGTTCATTGTTACATTCGTTCGCAAAGTCTTGGTTCAAATCCAAACGATGCCAATGAAAAACACAGTCGATTATTTGCATGTAGATAAAAATGAACACTCGAAAAATAAACAGGCTCCGTGAATAAGAGCTTCGCAGGCGATGCTTGAAATGAAAGTTTCAACTGAAGTAGTGGGCGTAGCAGATTGAATTGTATGTGAAACATGTGGGCGTGAAGTTGAAGAATATCTGTGGGCCGGTGGCAACATGATAAAAACAAAGGAAAATTTTTAGGGGCGTCACGCTAGCAACGAAGTGTATCGAGTATTTAAGCCTCACCCCAAGTTTTTCGTCAACAATAGAAAAGTGATATTACACACGTGTGTCTTGTTACACAGACGAAATCGTTATCTTGTTTTAAGACGGCAACTTGGAGGTTTGTGTCGTTATTCACAGCATTCAAACTCTTGTCAACACAACATTGACAATAAGCATGAGCAACTCTCGTAACATTTTCGGTCGCAACAATAGAAAATTTTTGCATCTCGTGCTGTGATAACCTACAGTAATTGACTACGAACGTAATTACGTCGTTTAACTGCAGCTTGAAACTTTAATCGAGTGACAATATGAAAGAGGAAGATAGAATAGAGATTCTTGAAAAAAACGAAACTCCTGTTGTATCAACGTCGTCAGAAAACATGGCAGCTTTCTCGACTTTATCTACCTTTAAGAGTGATGTAAGTGCTTTTGCGTGTTTATATATCTGTAACAGTTGCAAAATTGGATCGAAAATAGTGCGATTATGTTTTCTTTCTCGATTTTGAAATATTTTAAAATAAATTTTTTTTCAAATACCGTGAATATATGTGTCTATCTGTGCACGAACGTTGTCCGGTACAATGTAAAGATTTTATAATAATATTTATATATAAACAATTTTGCTCTCATTGCCAACATTAAATAATCTGTATGGTTCAAGGGAGATCTTATATTTTTGCTTCATTATTCATTTATAAGAGCATTCCGACAGTTCATTTTTTTTCCCGTACATCGAGTCGGAAAACACGAATATTTGGCTATCCAATAAAAATAATTTCAGACCTCGATATTCGGATGACGCTCGTATCATTTTATTGAATACAACGATAGTTTTTCGTCTATCTGCCAGAAGTTTTCACTGCAAAATTTTGTTCTTAATAAGAAACAGAATAATTATGTTTCTAAACGATGTGTACCTTATTGTGGAATCAGCGTCGCTATTGTGAAAGTCTGGATTCGTTGCGTTGTTTCCACAAGTTATCTCTAATGAAAAACTCAATACGACACTTTTTCGCTCACGAGGCAATTCGTTGAAAATGTTATTCTACATCGAACACGATCTAGAGCCTAATGAGATTTGACCTGTGCACCACCATGATTTGGATTCGTTGTGGGGGAAAGCTGAATTTTTTTGTGCGCTCAATTCGATACTCCTAGTTCCTAATCGAGCGATTGATCGAATTTGATGTCATTAATTGAGTTTTTTACTTACGTAAAGAAAAAATTGTCCACCAGTTAAGTGCTGGGCCTTTCGTTATAGCGCCAGCTCGGTAATTCGGGTAATTCATGTAGATACAACGTCAGGATTCAACTAAATCCCCTCGTGGGGCAATGAGAACGTTTTTTTGTCCCAAGGAACTCCTGAGCCTAAAATTTCGTGAAAAAATAATCCGCCTGCCCAAAAATAGAAGGAAAATTGGTTAGCGCCACGCGCACTCATTCATCTATGACTATTATTTTCCAATTTTGGTCTAGCTAAAGATGTGCTCCGCAATTGAGATTCCAATTTCTTACTCGGCTATCGAATTTCATAGATTTCGATGCCCAGAAACAAAAAAATGCCATTTATTTTGATGCATATTTTTTTATGAACATTTTTTTTCGCTGAAACATCAACTCAAGTGCGGTGTAATAAATGTGAGGTTTTCCTTTCTTCACATGAGGGAAAATTATCAATTTTGATAATAGTTTCGGTGTATAATAACTTAACGATTACTAGAAAGAAAAAATGTTCGATTTTGATGTTAATTTTTTATTAGTTTGTCCGATTCATTGCCATAATTCATTTATCAATACATTCGTTTATACATTTTATGTTATTATGCATTCTTCATATTAATATTATAACGATCTTATTCAGAAACATTTTCGTTTCACAGCAAAAAAACAATTTCAATGTGTTTGACTTGAAAAATTTTCATTCGTTTGACGAAAAATAGCTGGGAATTTTTTGGTAAATGTTTAAATATGATTTATACAAACCGAAAAATATTACAGTTTAATGATAATGACGTTGTTCGGCGTGGAATACAACATAATAAATTGTTTCGGACCGAACCTCTTCAGGATTTGTAAAAAATATGAAAATTATCAACAAATTAAAAATCTAGCTTTCGGAAGAAAAGCCCTCTTCAGAATTAAGTAGTGCCATTTATCCGTAAAGAGCCATATGATGAATGTACCCGTCTTAGATAAAGAGGCAAAATAACAATAATAAGACTAAATCGAATTTGACGTAATGTTATACACTTAAAATAGACAAGTCGCTGCTGTGAAGAAACAACCCTCCCTGTGGCTCAGTGGAAGAGAGCACCCGGCCGGTTACCGTAAGGTCCTGAGTTCGGATCCCAGCAGGGATGGTTTTTTTTTTTTCACAGCTCAATGTAAAGTTTTCGATTTGTTTTACTGAAAAAAATCTCAATTCGTTTGACGTAAAATAACTCGCAATAGGGTATGCATATTTCGGGGCAATAATTATTCCATTGCTCGATGAATTATCAAATGGGCCGCAGGCACCAGGACTATAACGTATCGCGCAAAAAAAAGTTTTCTAGTGATGTACTCGAACTGAAAATTCTTTTTTTTTTGCGTTTGACACATATATTTGTATCCATATATATATATATATGTATAGTTCTTGACCCTTTGTTTGCCTCTTGACACAGACGGACATGGAAATCGATCGTTTGATGCAGGATGCGATTGTCAGAAGCAATGAAACGAAGAATAAGCGTTGCGATGAAAATAACATTTGCCCGCGCGTTGCTGTGGAAAAAAAAAGAAAAAACTTACTTGCCGTTGTCGAGCATGTGAGCGCTCGAAGTGATGTTGTGGCTGTTTCTACGGCTGGAGATGAAGATCGCTATGGTCCAGAAAAAACCTCAAGAAAATTTCAGAAAATGCTCGAGTTGATGTGGTCAGAAAAAATACGGTATTATGTGGAGCGCATAGGGGCTGCCGATGTGCAGATACGATTCTGGACTGAAATACGTCGTCTTGCTGTGTTCAGCGTTCGAGGAGCCAACGATGATGAGATAACGAGAATTTTGCGTGATGTCGAGTTATTGGAAGGACTAAACTTGTTGGAGCTTTCGAAAAAACAACATTTGTGGCCGTTATTCGCTTCAGAGTCGGCACCATACAAGAAAAAGGACGAATTCGTAGCTAGAGCGGTCTGCAGAATGTGCAAAGCCTTGCGTCGAAGTTTCATATGCAGTGACGGCACTGTAGCTACTATTGTTCACTATGGCGTGCGAAAAAATACTGCATAAAATTTTCATTATTTGTATTCGCGTAGCGCCACGGTAATGTTTTCGTGAAATAATAAATAATATCACATATATGTTTGTTGGCTTTCTTTTGTACAGTCTGACATCGCAATGTAAGTGGGATCCTTGAAAATTTTTCGTTTCCCTGAACGTTTGTGATTTGACGTGCCAATCGCGGAATTTTTCTCACTTAAAAAAAACTACAGCCCATAAATCATCAAAGGTCATCGAGCATCAATATTGTACGAAAAGCAAAGAATAATGTTTTTACTCGACAAACTCATTTTTTTCTGAAAAGAAACTCAAAACATACGCTATTTTCGTTATCAAAACGCTCAATCAAGGGATTTTATTCTCATTTTGAGAAATATGGTGCAAACATAATAATTTAAGAATCGCTGACCTGAAAAATGTATCTTTATATACCAGGGAATAGTTGGGACTTCATAATAAATAAATAAAGCATATCCATTGATATATTTTTTTTACGATTGAAAATCATCAGTGCTATTTGGAATTTTCGATTTTAATCATGAAATCTTATTAATTTTTTCCATCTTTTCGAGATATTTAACAAAATATAGTAAAAATTTTCTATAACATCGTAGCGAGTTTGATAAGGTTGAGACATGTTTACAAGTTTTGCATCATTCGTGCTTCCATACATTACACCATGCTTTATTACAGAATTTCATAGAAGATGAGAGATTTTTACGATATTCGAGTATTCCCAGTATCTCTTCAAAAATGTCAAGTTAGGATAACGCGCGTAATACTCTGTTCATCGATCACCTCGTTAATCATTTTTCGGCTACAGAGAAGAGTTGTGAACTCGGTGCGCGAATAATCCGATAATTTGTGAATAATGACGACCGGAATAATATTGCGCTGGAAAAATATATGGAATTTTGTCACAAAACATATCCCCTACACTTTATAAAAAACAAAATGAATGCTGCGATAGTAGTTCTCGATGAGAAATTACGTGAAATGATGAAGTTTGAAAAACATTTATAATTACTTGCAAAATTACCGAAAATGCGACGAAAATCGTTAATTATGGTATGAATATGAAGATTGAGACGGATCTTTTATGATTCTTTTAAAAGTAAGTGAAGGTACTAGAAGATCTTTTAATGTTCGATATTCTTTGATAAAGTTTCCGAATATTTATATCAAACAAAGACTCGAATCATGAAAGTGCTGAAAAGTTTGGTATATCTGATAATCGTTTACGTGACACTAGAGATTTTTTAATGTATACAAGGCTATTTTCGAAACAGATTCGATTCCATCGATTTGATTGTAATAGAATTATGAATTTTTTTCTTTCTGTCTGGTCCGAAACATACGTGCTTCTTCTATTCGCGTAACAGAGTTAGTCATTGAAATGCCGTAACGGAAGATCAAAAAGATGTTTAAGTATTATTTTCAGAGAGTTTGAGAAAGTTTTGAAAATAAAATGGATTAGCCTAAGTATACATCATGGTATTTATAACAAAAAAACACAGTTGATCTACATAAATTATATACTCAAAGTATGTTTTCATAAGAGTCCTAAAATGTTTTAGGAAGGCTTCGATATCATCAAAGGAGTCGATTTTTATTTATTTCTAGTAAATCTCAAAGTGACTTTAAGATAGATGTTTTTTCTGGAAATGTTGAAAAAAAGTTTTAGAAAATATCTCGTATGTTTCACAGTGCAACACTAAAGTTTCTAATAATTTTTTTCATTATTTTAGGAAATTCTCAGTGTGATTTGAAGTTTTTTGTAATTTTTCTACAAAGTTTCAAAAACGTAAAGGAATTTCCCGTAAAATTCCGTAGAATACAATAAAGTTTTCAAATGTTAACCTTACTTTATACCTGTAGTGGTCCATTCGATTTTAACAGGTTCAACAATTTTTTTTGTTTACAGATTTCAATCGAATTTTGCATAAAACTACACAACTTACCAGGACATTCTAGGATCCAAATGAGGTTTTATTAAATTGTTTAAACATTTCCACATTATAACAGAACAAATTTGGATATTGCTGGATATTAAAAAAGTTCTCGTGAATATTTTATGAGCCATTTCATCGATTTAATTGAATTTCGTTAAAAAGCCATTATTGCAAAACATTCAAAAACGTTCCAAAATGGTCGTCAATTCCTTACAAGCTAGACGATTCAAATTTTTACAAAATTGAAGCTGAAAGGGAAAATTATAAGAATTAACGTTTCCTTTTCGTAATATATTTTCGTTATGACTATTTTGTCATATAAACTCAAAATTAAGTGACACAAATTTCTACGACAGTAATTTTATTAATATGTAATTTCGTCACAATTATACACTCATGTCTGATGATTGCTTCTCACGAACTTGAGCAATGTAATAAGTACTGCTTGGCACATATTTTACAAAGGAAATATACGTACAAGATTCTCCGATATATTCATATATATATATGTATATATTCGATATGGAACTGATAAATCTTACCACCACTCTGTGCAGTCAACTTGAATAGCTCGATAAACTCGATTCCTTTATCCGTCTATTGCGAACGATGATTGAAAATCGATGAATTATACGAGTTATAGATGCAAAGTTCATATATGAGAAATTTTTTATAAACAGTTGTTCACGCTTGATGCAACGTAATAGTGATAGAAAATCCCATATCCGGTAAAATAGTTGAACTATATCGTATTATGTGAAGTAAAATTAATCAAACAGCATTGACAAGCGATGGCGGTAAAATGAAAAATCAAAAACCATAATAATCCGCTGTTACATGCAATAAATTCGATAAATGACATCATTCAAGTTGACTCACGATAGCAAATAATTAAAAAAAGTATCGCTGAAGTCAGAAAACAGTTCCTCCTGGCTGTTGAAATTGTAATTCAACGAATCGAGCGAATCACTTATATTCGATGAATCACTCGAAATGACGAACGCTGCAGGCAATAGTTCTAAAGATTCCAGAAATGTCGTTTGCGCTTGCGTTTCTGTGTTAAAAGAGTCGCGAGAGACAATCCCGTTTATTCCGACATGTTGACGAGAATCATCAAAATTTGCCACAACAGGACTATAAGTTTCATCGGTTTGACTCGACGGTGAAAGTATCGTTGGTATCTGGTTGAAGACGACATCGGGATCTGGACATTTGTCATCTGAAGCCATGAACGAGGAGAAAAAATTTCCCGTATTTAATAGTGGATGGGCATTATGTTCTACAATTGTTTCCGTTTGTGTAGCTGCAGTGGAGGTCGGAGGTGTTATCGGGAATTCGGGACTTTGGCGTCGTCGTCGTTCGAGCCAATCTTTTTCACATCTGCAAAATTCATCTTCTGTCGTCGTTTTAGAAGTTGAATCGATACCGAATTCGGTTGCTGCAATAGATTTGAAAAATACAAAAAATTAGCATCAAGCGTCAATAATCTATGGCTATCGTTATTCTGTACTTTCCGAGAAGTCATTAAAAACCTAAATGAGAGTCGAGAACTAATACGTATAGACGTAAAAATCATAAATCTTGTTCTCGAAAACTATTCAAAAGATGCTTTGTTTATGTAGATTATTTATTTATATTTTAAATTGTTTTATAGTCAAATTCATTTCAATATTATTCATTTTCAATCCTGAAAAATTTTTTCATATAGACTGTTTTACGTACATTCAAATGAAATGTTATTTGGCAGAGCGGATAAGACTTCACAAACTGCACAAAAAAAAGGAAACGAAAACGCTAATAGTATTGTTGGAAAA
This sequence comes from Trichacis sp. ZL-2020, assembly GCA_022816925.1. Lineage (NCBI taxonomy): Eukaryota > Metazoa > Arthropoda > Insecta > Hymenoptera > Platygastridae > Trichacis > Trichacis sp. ZL-2020. Next base: position 14,718 of record JABFQI010000001.1, on the reverse strand, counting down.
GTGCTGATCTCAGCCAAGTCATGAGCGTCTGAACATGCGCAAGGATGTGCTTACATGCTCTTTACTTCCAACAACTTGAATTTAACCGAAAGTATCATTATAATTTCAATTTGCCTTGTACATAATCATATAAAATTTGTTGGAAAATTGTTTCGAGGATGGCTCAATACTGTTTGAAAAATCCTCAACTAATAATACAATTACGAATCATGAAATACTGGAATTACTAATTTTTTCGACATTAGAGATATCTCCTCTGAATTTATTTATAAAATTTCAATTATTTATTTATTGAACTAAATACATTCGACGTCAAACATGAAAATACGAATCACATTTTTGTCATTATTTGGATATGTTTTCGAAGCTACAAGTGTACGCGAGACTCAATTTTTTAGAGCAAATTTAATTACAATTTGCAGTAAAACATTAATTTTTATCCAATATCGAAGTATATATGGTAATAATAAGTATATTTTAGTGCCAGAGAAGGCATTAAAAATGTTACCATCATGCTAAATCCAGGCAAATCACATGCCGAAAAATCGCGAGTAAGATATGTAAAAAAGGGTCTCGTTCCATGAACAAGGGGTTTTTTGCATTTTTATGATGATGTATAATTTGATGCAAATCACCCAGCCTCCGTTACTTATTAAACTCTCAACAGTTGGTTTCGTGACAGGTAAGAAATAAAATGTGATGACTACGGTGAATATTGTGAAATATCTCACGAGAAGCGCAAGAAAAATATACAAATTACGCGAATTCACAAAGCTTGACTTGCTTCGAATATTACAGCTGACGGATGAAAACATTGTCAGATAAAGTAAAGAGTTGTTCAGGAACGGAAGGCGTTCCGATCTCGAGCGATTTCGAAAGCGCGTTAACTTCACAAGGACTCTCAATACATATTATAACATCAATTTTATCGGAGGATATGTGTAAGAACGTGCAATCGCAATATTTGTGTCCAGGAACTAGCAAAATGAGTTTGAATCGTAAGAAGTTTTTTATGTAATGTGCTGAATAATTGTTTGTAAATGGACTAATATACCATAAAACATTCAATCGAAATGCCGCGAGAGGGAAATTTTGCAAGATTGAAGACGCGAGAAGAAAATTTTCGTATATAATATTTGAACAGTGCAGGACATTTGGTTTAGAAAGAAAAAAACACGAAAAAAGACCTTATTGAATACATATGCAATGCTCGAGTGTTGCAATATTGCGCTACAAAATTATCTTGCATAATTACCTGTGTTACCTGCATTGACATCGCAGCGCAAGGTTAGCTTTTGCTCTACAACCTTATAATGGTCGTCCAGGTCGATCTTGATTGCAGTCGATTTCTTTTTGTCAATATATTCTTGTATTACAAAGACTGCGAGGCAAATCGAATTTTTCAAAGGCGACCTCACAAGTACATCGATGAACTCGCATGTACATGGCATAATCACATAATGTCGGTTCACTTTTGCAAAATTCGCAAGTGCAAAGGTCACTTTGCATCTCTTCGTATCGATGCAATGTCGATACTTTTCGCATCGGGCTGCACGAATTGACTTGCACATGGTGAGAGTAAACGCCGCGAGCAGCGCCTCGTGGCCATCTTTGTCCCCACCCGTGACCTCGATTCTGCCAACGTTTTTGCAGGACAAGTTGATCGATAGAGTTGACGTTTCGGCTGCAAAATTGTGCCATGTCAATTCGACGATTTCGTCTTTGTTGTTGACGGCGAATTGCGTCAGTCCCTGTTTAGCGCACGGGATACAATCACCTTCGAGTTGCCTAATCTCCGTGCCTTTAACTTGCCCTAAACGCTGCAAAATAGAAAAAAATATTTCAAATTTTTCTATTTCGAAAGCCATCAAATGACGAGTCTTTATTGTAGAACAATTTTTTCGATACGTGACTTTTTCGACAACTTGGTCACTGACCTTGCAAAAAGTCGCACACAGACTGTGAAAAAAGAAAAGCACGAACTGCTTCATTTCAGATCGCTTATGTATCGATTAATTTATTTTTGGCGCACATCAATTCGTCGAGTGCAAACGGAATCTATTATTGTATTATTTTAAAACAACTGTATTCTACGAGTGGCAATAATGTCGTGACGTGTGGAAAAATTTTCCTCACCTGAAGCTGAACGGTTATGAGGGGAGATGGAGCCGTGGAAAAAAGTTTCTGTAATTGGAACGAATGTGTCGACAAGATGGAATGAAATTTAAATGAGTCGATAATAGTTGTTTTTTCTGCCTTTTCGTGGCCCTCAACTGATTTCAACTTGCATGTACTTATTTACACTCAAATTTTCTCGTTGCAACTCATATCCATAGTATCGACTTATTTACACTTGGATTACTTTGAATTCAACCTCCTAAACGCAAGTCGATTAAAAAGTGGAAAACGTTTTGGAATGTGCGTTAATGATTGGATATTGCTAAAAGTCGAGTGGCTACGAGTCGATGTGAGCGAAGATAAAAGGAGAGAGGAATTTTGATTGAAAATAAATGTTGCACGTAGGGACTCATTAAATTGGGTGTACGTGAAATCTTATGTCCACTCGAATACACGTATCTTTACTATTAACGTTTTCACACTAATTTCTAATTATTTCTTTGTAATATTCCTTATCGCAAAATATATTTACTCACTTCAACTCGTGCCCACTCAATTTCCAAACGTATAATTACTTTGCGTCTTCTTACCCCAATTTTTGCGTCATGCTTTATGGAACGATTTTGTTTTTTTCACCGTAGTTTGGGGGCTTACGGAATTTAGGCATTATTCATATAAACTTACCCGCATTAATACGGGAAATAATTTTCCATTTCTGCGATTATTATTCAAATGAATATTAATCATAGAATACAGTATAAAGCACGATGTAAAGATCTGGAAACAATATATGTTCGTCGACATGTGTCACGGATTGCCTCGGTACCTCACAATATTTCCAATGCATCTTATTAAAAATTAAAAAAACGGTACTAGAATAGTCAATTATATGGACCAAAAATGGTTCGATAGAAAAAATCTATTGCTGTTGAATAATGTTAGAAGTTCGATTTTGGCGATATTGTTTCTTCGGAGGAATTTCAGATTGCCGTCAAATATGAAATGTACGATATTGAAGGTAAATTTTCGTATGTTTTAAAGAATGCTGACAAAATTTTCCAGGGCTACAATAAAAAACCCGTTTTCACGATCTGCATAGGAATTGTCTATATTTGTAGGAGTAATATCTTTATTTTTGTTTGGCAGCCGTAGACAGAAACGTCGTTTCTTACGGATACTTGAAACGGCAGAATACGTGAAAAAATTGTAATAAACATTCAATAGATGTTTAAATTTATAATATACAGGGTATCTCCCATCGATAGATGCAGTTCGATATGTTTTTTGTAAAGGCTTACAATTACAATACATTTTACATGTGAAAACAACGATATTTCAGCATACGCGTAAAGAGTATCTAACTCTGATTTTACAAAGCTCGTTTGGAAAAATACATTGTAAAATAATATAATACGTTAAAATCAGTATATTTTACTCTGCGAAGCAAAATGTCGTTTTACGCAGGTACACGTTTTCATTATCCAAGGCAAAGCCGAGGATTTTGTTCGCAGCAAGTGAAAAATCATCTTTTGCTCCGGGGTGCATATGTTACTCTACTTCTTTTAGGTTGACAAAAGCAATTGTTCGCTTCGCATAGCGCAAAAAAGTGCCGTTTTTCTATTGAATCGAGAATAAAATGAAATTCACTACGCAAGCATTGATACATTGAATGACACAAGTGTTTGAAATTGATCGTCAGCTACGAGTTACAAGAGACTTGCAATAATTTGGGCATGAGACGATAAAAATTTCCCTTTTTCTTGCCTGTAACCTCGCAGAAAAAACCAAAATTAATTTTAATACAGAAGAAACATATCGACAGAGTTGTAACATTTTTTTTTCGAGCATCATCAAATCGCATTAGCGAAGAATTCATATTCAATAACAAATTGATAATTGTAAGTATTTGAATTCATAATATTGATATAGTGAGTAATTGTCTTCGTTGAAAGTTTCCCATTCGGGTATTAATGAAACATAAATAATTTACAAATTCGAAAATTTTATTCAAAGTTCTTCTTTTTGCATGAACTCGATCAAAGTGCGAAGGTGTTGAAACAACTGGTTACAGCTAAAATGCTGATCCTTATCTTTAATTTAAATAGAAAACCATCTTTGCAGCCTTTCCGAATAAGAAACAATGAAGAGTGTTTGAAGTGCAGAAAAAAAAACTTTCTGTAAACGGATTCTCCGTCTCATGTGTTGGCCAACTTGTCTTAAAATAGCAGCTCGAATGGATTTTCGATTTTTTTATCGAAAAAGCGCATTTCATTTCGAGCGCACGACGGGTAACGACTGGATTTTCCAAAGAATTCCAGAGCGCCTACGAGTGCGAGCGAGAAGACAAAGCGAATCATAGGAATTCATGAACTTTCTCGCAGTCTTTGGCGCTATCGCATTCCGTGGAAAATCCTGTCGTGACGCGTTGCGCGTTTCTTCTGAACTCGCTTTTTCGACAAAAATATGCATCTAATATGTTGTCCGATATTTTCTGGAATGTTGGCTAAAAATAAGCGAAAATTTTCTTTGTAATTTATCAATGTAAATGTATGGAAACAAGGTCATAAATTTTGATAGAAAATAAACCATCGATTAGCATTTAGCTATTGATCGTTTCACAAAACATTATCACCTCCGACAAAGTATCGAGAAAAAAAACAGTTGAAGTAATGCGCAATTTTGTTGATGAACGAACTATCAACTGCGAGTTCGATATGAAATAATATTTTATTTTATTTTTTTTGGTAAAATTAATGCTCAGTTTTAATTTATTATTATTAAAAGATGCAAAAAACTGCCGGAAAAAACCACGATTGACGGCTCGAATTCCATTTTTTCAAAGCGAGATGAAAAGGTTATGTTTTTCCTTTTTTTTAATATTGAATTCCCATTTTTCCACATGACATAACGACGTCGACAAAACATTTACAAAATTTCGAACGCGCTGTCGCCTACTCGTGCAGAACATTTACAATCTTTTTCACAACCCTCTCATAAAAATACAAAACACCACGGAGGAATAGGTTATCATTCTCATTAAATTGATAACACTAATCGGATTAATGGTGCAATGAAAAAAAAAATTTTTTTCAAACATCTGTGATACTGAGAATTAAATGCAAATCGTAATTGCAGTCACTTCAATTATCATTGGTTACAAATGTGTATAATATACTATGTAAGTTGCCAGACTAAATGATGTTGATTTCATGTTTTGATCCTCCACTCTTCGTCGAATTATCATCAGTTGAATATTTTTGATATAAAAAATATTGTTACAATCATATCATGCGATATTCTGGTTGCATTTTTCCAAAAAAAAATTTAAAAAAAACAACATTAAGACATAGAAGTTGACATGTTATTACATTATTGAGAAGAAAAATTCCATCACGTTGAGTGAACTCACTTTGTAAAATGTACTTTTTCTACGATTTTACAGTGACATTATTTCACTCTACATGTACACGTGCTACGCTGAATTGGCAAAAACTTTGCATTTATCGATAAAAATCTTTGTCTCACCTTTTTTTGAGTCCCGTTGGGAGCTGTATGGCTGGCTCGATGACACTTGCGCTTGACGGGTGATTTCATGACTCGTTAGGTTGTTGTAGGCTGCAATTATACGCGGACCTGTTCGCGTGAATCGTGATTTATTCGCGGTAATAAAAAAATTATTGATCTGTCGGATCGTTCTATCGGAATTGATAAATATAACACTAGAAAAGAGAGCGTTGAGACTCAGTAAAAGGCTGAATCACAAAATCGAGAGCGCGACGAAAAACAGAGAAAAACCCGATGTTGGTTTTCGAACGTCTAACAGAGGACTGCGGAGAATTAATGGAGATTAAAGGTGTCGTGTCAACGTTTTCGAGGAAAAACAGAGGGGCGTCAATGTCACGAACTTTCACGGAGAAGCAAACGTTGGGAGAGGGGGAAGAAATGCAGCTCGGGACAAGATAAGAGAGGCGGCAATACTAGGAACAAGACAGGACAAGATATCGATGACGCATCGCTCATAGATGGGGCGTGACAGTAAAAGAAAGCTCAATCTCGAAGTTTCCACCACAAATTCTGGCGCGCTTGGCAACGAAAACCAACGAAAAAACGTCTCAGTTGCCATCTATCTCTCGTCCAGTTGATCTATTCCAGGGCGCGTTCCAGTTGTTTTTCACGTGGCGAGAAGCGAGTTCCTTTGAAGCACACAAGTGAGAATACGTTACTTTCTTGGTCGAAGTAAAGATGTCTTCGTGGAATTTTTAAAGTATGTCCAATTTCTTCAAATGTTTTTCGGAAACTAAAGATAACTCGGTATGGAATTTTAGACAAGTCTTTGGTGATAAAAAATTTCATTTTTCGTGTCAGATATTGCATCATTTATTTAGTTTCTTTTTTCTTACTATAATCATCAAATGTGCATTAATTTGTGAATTGATTTTTCTGTTAAATGATTATACTCTCAATTTGGTCGTCGCTCGATGAGTTTCACACATTTCCGATAGATTTCTTTATAAATTCTCATTAAACCGCAGACAATTCGAGTTTTCAATGTTTTTCATTCGTCTCGAAAGTATTTAAAATTGCGAAACGTGAATTATAAAGTTTTCAATTATATACGTGTCGTGTGTATATGCGAAATTAAAATATTTTGTATAAAATGCCAATAGTTTTCGAGAAAAAAACCAACAAAATGAAAAATTCCCGTCTCTAATTCCGTGCCAACATATATGTAAAATATTACTTTTATATATATCGAGGGGGCGTCAATGTCAGAGAAGCAGAATACTTGAAATAGGGACAGGGGCGTAATGGTAAGGAAAGGGGCGTAATGGTAAGAGAAAGCTTATTGTTTCCGCCCCCAATTCTTTCGCCCTTGGCTTACAATGACGTCTCAGTTGCGTCATCTCTCCAGTCCAGTTAAGACGTCCCGGTGCGCGTTTCAGTTGCTTTTCACGTGTCAAGGAGCTTGCTGTATCCAAAACGCGCAGGTACGAATCCGTTACTTTTTTGGTTGAATAATAAATGCTAGGAAAATGTTTAGAAAACGTGGAATCTCTTTTTATGTTTCTCGAAAACTCTAGTTCGCTCTGTTATTCTGGTGCAAATCAGAATAATCCAAAGTGTTGCTTTACATTTTTTGACTGTTTCCGGAAAGTTTTTACGGTTATTTGAAAGATATTTCAATCGAGTATTATGTATTTTATAAAATTTCTCCGATATTTGAATTTAATCCTACACTTTTTTACCGCGTGTTTGGAATAGGACACAATTTTTTAACATGTATAATACGAAAAAGAAACAATAATGTCCAAAAGTGGCGCAAGAAAAAATCTCGTATAATTTTCAATCGTTTTCAAGTGTTTTGATCGAGTTTATTGGAAAAATTTCAAATTTTTTCGTTTTCCATGTACTGTAGGATGGAAAATGCCTCGAAAGGTTTTGAATAATTTTCCGACAGTCATAAAATTGCGCGTCCAAGTTGTGCGATATGACGAATCGTTCTTTTAACTTTTAATATATATATATATATCGTAGGTTCTTTTCTTGAACAGAAACACGTTGGAAAAAAATTTTAGAGAACTTTGAGGTTATAGTGCGGAATATGAAATGGGAAAAAAGTTGAAATTTTACGAAAAAGCAGTCGCAAAAATATTGAGTAAACACGAGCGATCGTTATATCATCTCAATTTCCGTTGCGATGTAAAGGTCCTGATTAGCGTGCCGAACGCGAATGTTCAAACCTAATTGTGGCTTGGAAAAAAACATAAGAAAAATCGTTATTGGAAACGAGAAAAAAAAAACTTGTTTCAAAAGAAATATTCCATCATTTTGTTTGATTCAATCTCACTAATTTTGCTCATTCGTTTTTTCAACTGCTGAAATCGGTCGATACGAGTGTTTACGAAAAAAACTGGAAAAAACCAAAAAAATAAACCCTCCCCCCCAAGTTGAATCGAGTCGAAAATTTCATTTTAATGTCGATGTTCAAAAAAATCGTGGCCGAAACAGTCGAAAGCTCTGGGAAAGCGTCACGTTTCACGGCCTTCAGATGCTGTCAGCCACACCGCACTTTTATAAAGGCCTCATATAGACAAAAAAAAATGCGCTTGAAAAAAATTCTTCTTATAGCTCACGCTATAAGACACCTGCGGTGTCCGCGGTGAGCTGGTGTATACGATGTATATATATATTTATTATGTAATTATATAATGGCTTTTAACAATAATGATAATAATAATAATAATAATAATAATAATAATAATAATAATAATAATAATAATAATAATAATAATAATAATAATAATAATAATGATAATAATAATAATAATAATAATAATAATAATAATAATAATAATAATAATAATAATAATAATAATAATAATAATGATAATGATAATAATAGTAATGATGATAATAATAATGATAACAATAATTATAAAAATAATAATAATAATAATATTAACAAAAACAAAATAAATAATAATAATAATATCAAAAAAAATTGACAAATAATAAGAGATATACATGCATTATAAAGTAATAGAATATAAATATAACGACTTGAATATTTTTCGGACTTGAGTATAGTATATATATATATATATATATAGAGAGAGAGAGAGAGAGAGAGAGATATAGTTCAGCAGAGTCGATCATTAACGACACATGGGATTGATTCATTGATTTTCGATATGGATTTTTTTCAAAATCCAAGTTTGAATAATCGTGATTGAAGTTAACATTACAGTTTGATATACGAGAATATAGATATCAGTTGCTCGTTGCGCTTGTCATTGTTGATATATTTGTTTTATATTAAATTTTTCAACGATTACATATCCGGAATGTGAGTAATTGAGATCAAAGGAAAAAATTTTTCTCTTTTTTAGTCTGTTTTACTTGAACGCGAATGCGATGCTTGTATTTTTTCTCCGCAACCCTCACGTAACAGGAATAGTGAAATTCGACCAATAAATTGGTAGGTGCTGGGAAAAGTTGGTTTTTATAGGTTTGACGTGTTACGAAAATTTGACTGGGTTAATTTTGTGCGAAATCGTCCAAAATACGAGAAATTGAAAATTTTTTTCTCACGTCAGAAAAGGCGCTTTTGCAAAATAACGTCTCGTCGTTTCGCTTAAAGTCGTTTTCATAATTACGATGTCGAATCATTGTTACAATCCACCGAACGTTGCAAAAAACACTTACCCTTTTTTCTTGATTTTTTTAACGCCAATAACAACAATAACTATAATGATGATGATAAAATAAATGACCATATGAAAATATATATAAAGTATATGAGTATATATGAAAATACATGTATATATATATACATGTTTATTTTTTTATGTAACCTGGTCATTGGTAGCCAGGAATGTTCTGGTCTGTTCTGGTCATTGGTACCAGAAGCGATCGATGTGGTTGTTTTGCCGAATGACGATGTTTGCTGAGGCGCGATGTTTGTTCGAGCGAATGGAGAGTCAAACTGGCGACAACGTAAGAGCGGGGCTATTGTTGTTTGTTCTCGATAAATGATTTTTCAATTACGCGACATCGAGCCTCGCTATTCAATGGTCGTTGTATTCCTCAACTACTTTTACGAAAAATACTTGAAAAGCAATTTCTTGTGCATTCCTGCTCTCTCTCTCTCTCTTTCTCTCTTTGAAATTCGAGTCGTGGCCGTTGGGACGCGATTTTTGGGGGCCAATTAATGATATGTATATAATAAAATTGCAAGAGACACGGGGAGTGGAGGAAGAAGAAATACGCAGAAAAAAATAAAATAAAAACAGAAACCAAACACGAGGCAACGAGAATCTTTGAATGCAAAACAAATTCGTTTGTTAGAGAAAATGTTCTCGTTTGCCGTTTATAAATAAAATTGCTACGATTCCATTTTTGATCCGCTCCGGGGGGCAATTTTTCTAGTCGAAAACGAAATCGCTGTAGTAAAATGTTCACTTTTGCGTCGATCGCGAAGGTGGTTGCATTGTCCGTCATTATAGATATAGTTACGTTTCCGATTCCAACTGATATCGGGAATTTCAGCGTGACTCAACGTTTTTTCTCATATTTCCATAAAACGTTTTGAGGCTCATTATTTTTGTTTAATGAGCCTATTCTCAAAGTTCGCCGTCGAGGTGTAAAACGACTTTGCAAGAGTTTTATGTCTCGGAAACATATTTGAAATTCGCATTTCACGAGTCGGGACTATTTTTCAATAACGACTCAAGGAGGGGGATGCGAAAAAAGCCGTTTCTCTCGTCCGCGTGCGATACACGTTTGCCAAACGCAGGGAAAAAGTCTACGTATGTTCGAACCTATAATCTTTGACGCGCAGCAAAGTGCATGCGACCGAAATCACGAATGATGGGTTACAAGTTTTTTGTTTTTTGTTTTACAAAACCGTTGGTTTTCGATTAATCGTTCCCGAAATATAAGAATATCTTCAATCCATATTTACGCGCGAGAATTCCATTTCATTCAAGATGCCGCCAAATGACGCGCAATCGCGTGAAACAAAAACATGCTGTTTTGAACGCGAAGGGTCATTGATATAACATTACGTCGTAAAAACAATTAAAAAACCCAAAAAATGGTAAAATTTCAAATTGCGCAAAGGGAATTCCGCATTTGGGTTAATGAGTTTTTTTTATTCTATCCGATAAATTCGGATTGAATAATAAATCCGACAACATTTATTAATTGATTTTGTGAGACGAGTGCTCCCATTTCTTTCCCTTCAAAATCTCGAAATCACGTTCATTTTTCATTTGTGGTAGTTCAAGATGTTCCGAACAACATGCCAAAATATTGCTCCCACGTGTTGATTTATGCGGGATCGCGGATTGGCCGGCGTAGATTTTTCCAGAGCCTAATGCTACAATCGGGCCTTGTTCATTTATTCTTGTTTCTGCGAGCGTTCAACGTCACGCGAAAACGATTTCGAAAAACAACGCGTCTGTCCCTCTTGTACATCGTCAGGAAAAAGATTGTTTTTTTTTCTCAAGTGCAATTACTTTATTTGCAGAATAATTTTCACTCGTTGGAGCCTGCAGAAAAAACACTGTTCACGTTGAAAATGCTAGAGGAAAGAAAATTCGAAAAGGATCGAAACAACGTACGTCCACCAAAAAGGACGTTAAAAAAAACTGGGAAGGAAAATATGGCAAAGGCCAGCATAATGAAGACGTATCGGTATTTATTCTAGCAACTCGATGTTTCACGAGTTTGTCCATTTTCTGCAACAATTTACAAAAATATTACAAACAACAACTAACTGCTCATTTTTTTTTGTTTTTTTTTTGTTTTATTTAATTTTGGTTTTTTGTTTTTTCTCTCAGAATCCCTCATAGCACGCGAGCGAGAGCGGAAAAATTATGTACTATGAAAAGACCTCTACACCATTCAGCAAACATCAACAGCTGCGAGATGGAAGATGATCATAATCTTCGACTGTTGGCTGCGGAAGCCAGTAAAATGCCATACATGTAATTGAGGAAAAACATTTTGCCCAACCATCGTAATTGTTTCGTAAATTCGGACATCAGTTTGTGTGGCTATATTCGTATACTTGTATTTCTAGAAATCTCAATGAGGCGACGACGAGTCGAGAATGGGCAAATTTGGTCGATTTAGCTGCAAAACTATTTGAAAAGTATGCAGAAATCGAAACGTACCCGATAAAAGACGTCTTGTGACAAATTTTGCAATTTGTTTACGTTGATGAATTGCGGAACGGCAACAACGCTGAGATCGATCCGGAAAACGCGATGAAACAAAAATTCGATACTTTAGCTTCGTACGAATTATGAAAAAATATACGAATTTAACGTATTCATTGTTGCTTTTGCTTCTCGTGAGCAAGAGATAACGAGCTAGAGATATTCTGTGATTGATTTTCAACTCTTTCGAGAAATCTTTTAACGATCCTGTCAGCATCGTAGTTGTCGATCATTGCTAGTGCTTATTTTCATGTATGAATGATTTTTATAAAGGTGATGTGTATAAATAATGTGCTTGAAAAAGATGATTGTGGGTTAAAAAAAGAGTACGAGTGTAAATGAGTGCTCTGGCAACGTCATAAGTACTTATGCGCGCTCGTCGAGTGAAGTTTTTCCGATGAAATCGTTGTTGATTCTGTTTAGTCGAGCATCTGATTATATTTTATGTGGAATAAATTTCCCATTATTTTTTATTCCGCAAATATTGCAAAAAAGCAACGGACACATTTTTGTTCTCTCAATGGTTTGTGACAACCACCTGACGATTTAACGATAAGTTGCAAATGTTTTTGAGTGTTGATGTGTGTGTGTCTGTGTGCATGCGCGCGTGTGTATAATTTTCGCGTATAAGTGGGTGGTATAAATATAAGGCAAAAAAATGATGCTCGCTTAAAAATATGTCGTGTGATGATAACAAAAAAACTGCAAACTCGTCTGCTCCGACTGTGTTTATTCAAAAATTTCTAGAATAAACTTTTAGAAATGTAAACTGTTGGAAAATTATTGCAAAAATTCTAGCATGTCTGAAAAAATCAATGAAATTGTGTTAAAAATTTTGAACTCCTCCCGAAGGTTCTGACAGATTCTGTAATGTCCCAGACAGTTTATGGCGGTTCTAAAATATTCTTGTCTGTTTGACAAACTTAGAATGGTAAAAAAAATTGAAATGTATTCTCGGTAGTATAATCAAATTCTGGACAGTTTAACAATGTTGTGGACAATTCTTGAAATATTTATACATTTGAGAAGTCTAGATTGGCGATTTCAAGAAATTTTTAAGAAAAGTGCAAAAAATCTACATGTTTAGCCTGAAAAATGTTCCAGTGAGTTATAAAAGTCTCTAAAAATTGTATAAAATTCTAGGTTATTCATTGTAGTTCTATAATGTTCTATTCACTTTGATGAAAATTTCAATTATTCTAGAGGATTCTACGAATTGCAGATTGCACATAGAGACCAAAAATTTAAGAATCAAAAAAGTTGAGAAGCATTCGAGAACTGCGCAGAAAATTCTAAAAGGTTGAGAAAATTGTAGCAACTTATAGAAATTTCCAAAATGTTGTTGAAAATTTTTATAGAAATCTGAACTGTTTGAGAAATATCTCAAAAATTCAAAAAATTTCCGAAAAATTTGCACTGTTTTACAAAATTCGAATAAATTTTGAAATGCCTTAGACAGTTTCTCGAGTCTCTAAAATATGCTTTAAAATTTTATAAATACATAGTACGTTTATATAAGTTCTGAATGATTTTCGAAACTGCCAAAATTTCCCGCAAGTGTGAGAATCTTTCAAGACAGAGCTAGAAAAATTTATAGGTTACAGAAAATATAGATTTTTTAAAATACTTTAGAAAAAAAGACTAGAGAATAATATTGAATAGGATTATTTCATAAAAGCTTGATGTGTGCGCATGCGCGATTGACTCACGATTTATTTCTCTTTTTCATTCTGAATTTGTCATAAATTCCTTTTGTTCCCGACGAATCGGGATACTGATGATGAATATTGATTATTAATTTTATATTCACTTCATCCGACGCCATCTTGGATACGTGATTTCATATTTGAAACAATTCAAAATTCCCGCCAAATTTTTTGAATTTCCCAGCCAACCAAAGCCATCTTAAATTCTCTAACTCGTATTTGAATAATTCTCAATTTTACAGCCTACCTTCGCCATTTTCAATATATCATTGTTATTTGAAATAATTTCATATTTCCGCGAACGGCCATCTTGAATTCATGATTCAAAATTAAAATTCCCGCCGAACTCTCCCATCTTGAATTTATTATTCGTACTGGAAGCGATAAAAAAATTCGAGTTTCAAATAATATGAATTTCCAGCCATTCGCCGCCATCTTGGATTTACTATACTTATCTAAAACAATTGAAAATTTTTAATAATTAGAATTGCTTCCCAAACTTGAATTTTTTCCGCGAGAGGCCAACATGTTTTATTCAGGATTCATATTCAGAATAATTAAAAATGCAATATTCGCAATATCCCACCTTTTTGATCCGAGCGAAATGATTGTTTCAATTCATATTTTCCACTCGGTCGGTAAGGTAGATTTATGGAGGTTTTTCATAATGTTTAATTTTTTTTTTCGTTACTCTCACCGATATACGCTGCCAAACTTGGAAAATCACATTGAAAATAATTAAGAATTATAATTTTCGAGTATCACAAGCCGGGTGCGAATGCGTAAATTCGGCGAAAGAGGAATTTGCGGTTGGAGCCGAATGCGAGGACTGAAACCCGTGAGCCGATCGAGAACATCAGCCAGAACAACTTATTGACATAATGTGCTTTTTCGAGGCGCAATGTATGACTTAGTCTGAAAAAGATCTTGAGAATATAATTTCAAGGCATCTCAGACGACTAGCAGATTCTATCCCTAATATTGACATGAAAAGTACCCATGTCAGAAAAATCAAACTTTGCACCGACTTTTTTGTCTTTTCTGTTCAACCGAGCTATCGAAATAATGCGCTTTATGAATCCGCAAACTAACATTTCAACTTGAAACGATACTTGGAATATTCTTTCAAGGACATCTTAAACAACGACTACCAGATTGTATCCCTGGTA